>JAQNBH010000017.1:38583465-38610685 GCA_028752905.1 Cladorhizidae sp. MBARI D1340-BT2
AACTGCTTATATATGACCTACATGGATACACTCTATATTCCATATTTTTGTTGTTGTTTTTTGTTCTTGTTTTTTTTGTTCTTGTGTTTAACCCCATTAATTATGAAAATTTCTTGTTTGTTACATATTTATATAATACTCTCAATTAACTCTCAGTTGACATAATAACGTTACAATAACCTTCTCAATAATCAACTTGAAATTGTATTCTCTCGACATTTCGACTAGATGCTCTATATAGCCTCCATCATGACTAATGAGATGCAAAGACTCGCGTGAGCCTACTATATACTGGTAGCTATCTACCCACCATGTGCTACCGGCACATGTGTCCAGTATGTGAAACAGATGCAAATGATAATAATAATAATAATAATAATAATAATAATAATAATAATAATAATAATAATAATAATAATAATAATAATAATAACAACAAAAACAACAACAAAAACAATAACAACAATAATAAAATTATAAATATATATATATAATATAATGTTACAATAACCTTCTCAATAATCAACTTGAAATGGTATTCTCTTGTATTCTCTCGACATTTCGATTATTCACTAGAGCATCTAGTCGAAACATCGAGAGAATATATTTTCTGCAGGAAGTTCAATATCAAAGTCGTCTTCAATTGCGAAGAGCTCTGAGGACACAACTGAGCAGAGTGAAGGATGTTTTACCAGCTAATATGCACTCATATATTTTGTACTGCATTTCTTGTAGCTGTGAGAAATACTATATAGGGGATACCATCAGAAGACTGGAGACCAGAGTGAAAGAACATCAAGATGCCTGTAGAAAGTGTGCTAAAGAGAAGTCTGAACATGCATGGAATAATGGACATCCTATTTTGTGGGAGGAAGCCACCATCTTGGACCAGGCCAGAAGACAGAAGGAACTTCTAGTGAAGGAGGCACTGCACATCAGCCTAGTACTAAAGTGTGAGCCGTTCAATTGAGACTGTGGAATGGACTTGCCTGGTGCTGGGGAGTGGGGAGCTACTCTGAAGAGCCTGGACTTGAAACCATATCCACCATAATTACTCTTTTTTTATAATTTTTTTGGTCTGTTTTTTTATTTTTTTTATCGTTTTTTTAAAATTTTATTGTCTATTTATTATTTTATTTTTATATTTTTAATTTTTTAATTTTTTTAATTTATTATTATTATTTTTTTTTTAAACTTATTAATTTATTTATTTGTTTGTTTATTTGTTTTTTTGTTTGTTTTTATTTAATTAATTATTTATTTTATTTGTCTATTTGTTTGTTGTTTTTTTGTGTTTATTATTTATTTGTTTTTTTTTGTTTTTTTAATTTTATCTTTTTATTTTTTATTTGTTCATTTATTATTATTATTATTATTATTATTATTATTATTATTATTATTATTATTATTATTATTATTATTATTATTATTATTATTATTATTATTATTATTATTATTATTATTATTATTATTATTGTTGTTGTTGTTGTTGTTGTTGTTATTATTGTTATTGTTATTGTTATTATTGTTATTATTATTATTGTTATTATTATTACTATTACTATTATTATAGTTATTATTATTTATATATTATTTATTTTTATTGTTGTTGTTGTGGTTGTTGTTATTTTTGTTATTGTTGTTGTTGTTGTTATTCTTATTCTTATTGTTATTATTTATATCTGATTCAAATACCAGACATGTGTGCCCGTTCACGTGCTGGACACATGTGCTGGTAACACGTGGTGGATAGCTAGCTACCGCTATATAGCAGTATTCCTGATGAGAGCATCTAGTCGAAACGTCGAGAGAATATAATTTCAAGTTGATTATTGAGAAGATTATTGTAATATATATAGTTGGGAGTTAGAGAGCAACACTCTAACATCGTTAATGTTTAATTCAAATCCAAATTTTATGAATAATTGAACTCCAAGTTTCGTGGACTAGAGCAATAGTGTCTCCTTTCAATCACTTTTTCTTCTAATTTGTTTCTTCTAGTTGTAAACTGGACAACTATCACATGCCATCTCTTGTTTCTCTTGTTGACTGTGCCCATGTAGACATCTGTCTTGTCCACTACTAAAAAATCATATCTTTTTACTACAATTGACTGACACATGTAGATTCATTCAGCCACAGCCTCCTTTGAGGATTTGTAACAGTTGCACAGGAGACTTCATAAACAAAATAGAAAGTGTTTGGGTAGAAAATCAAATCCCCAAAACTATAGCAGATATTTGTTCTGCTTAAATACAAAACCCGAGCTATATATCTTGATTGCATCCATCGATGAACTTCCATGCAAGATGATTCTTGACTACAATATGCCACATCCTAAGTTGATGATGTGCACTGCATAATTAGAAGTTTTGTTGTACTAGGGAATTCAACTATTGTATGCAAATTATTGAGTGAAAGGGGAAAGGAAAAACACATAGAGATTAGTCTTGAAGAGATTTTTTTACACATTTTAAATTTTGGAGTAACCCTACCAGATGGCCATAACTTGCATGTCAGATTGGCTATGGGAAAGGAAGACTAAGGTGAACTTTACTAGTTTTTATCTGAGCCAAATTCCTGATAGCTTTAACATAAAAAAAAAGGTTTCTATAGTCGTATGTTCTTTAGTGCAATGCCATTTCCTAGATCATTGGAAGTCTGGTGGAAACATGTTCGAGAGGGCTGAAAATGCAAAAGAGTGAAATTGTTAATTACAACAAGGTTATTAGGGGGTTCCATTGTCAAATTTTTAGAAGCTGCCCTAGATATGTTCTCCATTCTTTAATTCCTAAGATGCAATAAAAAAAATTGCTGTGACTCGTATACCATCTCTGCCAGCATGACCAGTCTTTTGCAGATCAATTGATGTATTCCAGTTAAATATTCTCCTCACATTGGGGAAGTTGTATGACTCACTCCAAATAGAAAATGGAACCCATGACTCTAGGCTTGCAATAAATGTCTACCTTGCCGTGAGCATGGTTAGCACTTCCTCCAGGTTCTGTGAAGTACATACATACATGAACCCTCTAGGGATCTAGGGAATCAGGCTTCATACCTTCCATCATAACAAACTCGAGTGGGGGGACGGAGGTTTGGGATATTATTCCCTAGTAAAGTGTCCTAGAAGGATCGATTCTAGTGAATAGTCTCCAAGTAGTAAGCCTGTGCCTCTTGGGAAGACAGTATTCACTGAAAGAAGACACTTGTCTTAGGGTAGTGAATATTGTCCAGTGATACATATTAAAGGAAGCACACTATTTAGTTTGATTCATGTTTATTATCTTTGCAAAAGGTTGACGAGGCACTCGAAATATTTTTTGCTAAAACTGTCATGTAGGTAGTTAAGAAACTGCCAATGTGAGTTGAATTTGTGATTTGGACTTCGTCATTTAGTAGGATTAACCATTCAAAAATTTAAATTAGGGTAAAACAAATATAGGTAGTGCCAGTACACTCCCTGATATATATGTACACAATTTTTGTCTTGTTGTTTGATGACATGAAATAATATTGTATAATAATATGTATACACTATTGCAGTTCGGAAATGTCAAGAAAATTCTGCTTCAGATGTGTTTGCAAATTGCCAAAGGGATGGAGTACCTGGCTGGCCAGAAGTTTGTACACAGAGATCTAGCAGCAAGAAACTGCCTGTAAGTAATAGAGATATATCTGTGTTGGTATATACTTGCTAATTCATTGAATATTCTGATCATGCAGAGTGGATGCCAAAGGAATAGTTAAAGTAAGTGACTTTGGGCTAGCTGAGGAGATCTATTCCCAGAACTACTTCCGCCAGGTTAAAGGTGGTACAAAGCTGCCACTGAAGTGGATGGCTCTAGAAAGCATCACACAAGGAAAATTTACTGAGAAAAGTGATGTGGTAAGTTCTTCTTACTAACAATGTGTTATGGTGACTCTATTAGTATGTTTCTCACAGTGGTCATATGGTATAACATGTTGGGAGGTGTTTACTGGAGGATCTATGCCTTACCTTGGAATGCACCCACTAGAAGTACTAGACTTCCTGGAGAATGGAGAGAGATCAGCAAGGCCCAAAAACGCTGCCTGTGACTCTCACATGTGAGAATTGCTCATAAAAAATTACAAGCATATTTTATTTTCACTATATGTTAAATTATCTGTATAATGAAAAGCAGAAATCAATCTGTTTTACCAGTAACAATGATAAATTTCTGTAAACTATATTGTTTTTATTTAGGTATGAAATGATGCAGTCTTGCTGGGAACACAAAGACACTTCTCGTCCTTCATTCTCAGACATAGTGTCCTATCTTACAAGTAACCTCGAATACACATCTGACTACCTTGACTTCACTGGCCTCACAAATGGACCTCCTATGATAAAACCCAATGCTGACTGCTCAGAGGATGGTACCAATGACTCCGTATCTAAATTACACAGTGTTCCACTTACCCCAAGCATGGCTGATAATTACTACATAACAATTTAACATATTATTGCTGGAATCATCTCATACTTATGTAATACACAACTATAATAATTATGTCTACATTATGTACAACCAACTTTTTATGGATTTGTGTGAGAATTCATCAAAACATTATTATGCACTTCTTCCCATATTGTTACTTTGATTAAGTGTAACTGAACATGGATGCTTGGTTTCTAGGCTAATGCATAGCAATCACCTTACAAGGCCTATCAATTTAAAGTGCTGTACAGGATTGATGGTTGGGAGCAAATCAAGTCATTTTGGAGTTTGCACTAACCTTCATCACTCAAAATTAAAAGAAATATGTTGGAGCTAATTATTATTACAAAGACATGTCTAGAAGCTAGTTGACTTTCTTGTCGCTATGGAAAGTGGGAAAAAGAGTTGTTTTAAAAATCATTGAAGCTGGTGTGGAGAAGAAAGAGGGAAGGAGATGGCAAATTTGTTAACAGTTTTATGCTTTCAAATGTGTACAAGACACCTTACTCAAGTGTCATAAATGTCTGGCAAGATATTTGTGTGTATGTTGTGGAGTATACAATCTGATACACTTGCTTTGGCCTGCTTAATTACTTTTTTAACCTTAAATTAAATTGAAAAATGAGAAGAGTGTGCATATTACTATAGTCAAATGTTTCATCTGTGGTATATAACTCCCCTTAGCATTAACATTATTCATGGTACCATGTTCTTTTAATGATATTCATTATTCTTTGTTTGTTCTGTATTGAGGCGGAGCCTCTGTTCTCATATATTGTGTCAGCTGCATAAAGAATGACAGTTTTTTAATCAATATTGTTTCTGCTCTAGCTCTCGCTAGCTAGTCGGGCTAATACACTAGTTTAGCTATAGCTCTCGCTTGCTCAAGATACTGATCATCTATTTACCATTAGTACAAAAACACAACTATAGATAATGTTATACAGGGCATTATAACGCGTATGTGTATATCAATGTGTTGGGGGAAGGGCTCTTACAATAAACAAACAGAGATGGGGACAAATTGAGGGTGGTGTCTCAGCATGCTCACTGTGTATGCATCGTATTTGTACATTAATTGGAGTACTATTTATTCATTTAGCAGGTGCCACCTCACGAGTCAAGTGCAACTCTTCTCTTCGGATGATTTTGAAGCTGTTGCCAACAATATCAGCACATATTTTATGACAATACCATTTTTTGGTATGCTCAAAGTGCTAAAAACTTGTAAGTTAATTTTCCCCCCTAGGCAGATGACTCTTTTAAGGACTCTCGATTTGGAAGTGCCTTTTTGTAATGGCACTGGACTGGACAGCCATTTTCGAGAAAAATGCTAACTTTTGGCTTAGATGATTTGAGCATTCCATTTCCATTTAAGCATAATAGGGATGACAGTTCCATTATCATACCCACCCCTTCTCAACCCTGCTGAATAGCTGCCAGAGAGGCAAGACAGATTAGTCCTAGTGACAATACTTCTGCGCTGTTTAGAGTCAGTTCTACAGGTTTCAGTAAAGCAGGGCTAGTAGAATGGCTTTCTTGCATGATTCAGTTTCCTAGTGGCTATGGCCTGGCCTGGGGAGCTTCATTGTTAAGAATTGCTTTATGTGTTGATTTATTATATCACGACATTGTTTTGGTTTATATGCTAACTGGATTTATTGTGAAGTCCACAAAGCAGTTTCCTGTTCCTGTTTTCTTATACTCGTGTGAATTATTTAGTAGGAAAATTAAAGATGTAACTTGAAATTGACTGAAAATATTGTTTGTTGTGGCAAAAAGTTGGCTTTTTTGAGATAACAAAGTTAGAGACATCAATTTACCATTAGTACAAATGAAGGAGCTGGGCCACAGAGCAAGGCAATGTACTCGAGAGGTGAAGATGAGAGCTCTCTGTAGCTGTACAGAGAGGGAACACAGTATCTGTGGTGGTTAGTGGGGGGATTGGACTAGGCTGATAATTAGATAACCTATATAATATACAGGTTATCTAATTATCAGCCTATAGTTCCTATCTTGTTTTTCATTTATAAAATTTTTGATTGATTATTATTTTCATCATTATCATTATTTATTGTTTATAATTATGTTAGTTAGTTAGTTAGTTAGTTAGTTAGTTTGTTTGTTTGTTATTACTATTATTATTATTATTATTATTATTATTATTATTATTATTATTATTATTATTATTATTATTATTATTATTATTATTATTATTATTATTATTATTATTATTATTATTATTATTATTATTATTATTATTATTATTATTATTATTATTATTATTATTATTATTATTATTATTATTATTATTATTATTATTATTATTATTATTATTATTATTATTATTATTATTATTATTATTATTATTATTATTATTATTATTATTATTATTATTATTATTATTATTATTATTATTATTATTATTATTATTATTATTATTATTATTATTATTATTAATATTATTATTATTATTATTATTATTATTATTATTATTATTATTATTATTATTATTATTATTATTATTATTATTATTATTATTATTATTATTATTATTATTATTATTATTATTATTATTATTATTATTATTATTATTATTATTATTATTATTATTATTATTATTATTATTATTATTATTATTATTATTATTATTATTATTATTATTATTATTATTATTTATTATTATTATTATTATTATTATTATTATTATTATTATTATTATTATTATTATTATTATTATTATTATTATTATTATTATTATTATTATTATTATTATTATTATTATTATTATTATTATTATTATTGTTGTTGTTGTTGTTTTTGTTGTTGTTGTTGTTGTTGTTGTTGTTGTTATTATTATTATTATTATTATTATTATTATTATTATTATTATTATTATTATTATTATTATTATTATTATTATTATTATTATTATTATTATTATTATTAATTAATTAATGGCCACGAAGAAAAGTATGCTTTTTAACCCCAAATACAATTGCCAGGGCTCCTTGTCCAATTGTGCATAATTTCTCTCTGCAGGTGCTAATGAACGTGAAGTATAAGCGGTGGGCTTGTCAGTGCCATCATCCATCCAGTGGGAAAGTACTACCCCCATATATACCATATGGCGAAGCATCACAAGCTACAACCAGCTTCTGATCTGGGTCATAATGAACCAGCACACATGGTGTGGTCAATTTCTGTTTAGCCTCATTAAATGCCTTCTGTTCCTCAGGACTCCACCTCCAATGGATTTTGTAGCGACTTGTGCAGGGTTGCCAACTTGTTGGCTAGTTGCGGTAGAAAAGTAATTGACCAATCCCAGAAAAGAACGGAGCTGCGAAATGTTCTGAGGTGGAGGTGCATCAACTATTGCCCGAAACTTTTCTTTTGTTGGTTGAATTCCCTCGGCCTATATGTGTTGCCCCAAGTACTCAACAGCTAGTTGCATAAATGCACACTTCTCCTGCTTCGATTTGAATTCTTCTTGCTCCAGTCTCGTCAGGACTTCTCCGAGGGTTTTCCAGTGTTCCTGTTGGTCACCCCTGCGATTAAGATGTCATCTATGTAAACACATACATGTGACATACCTTGTAAAACACCTTCAATGGTCCGTTTGAAAATTGCAGGAACTGAAGACACTCCAAATGGCAAGCGAGGGTACTGCCATAGCCCCTTGTGTGTGTTGATAACCACGAATTTGTTCGACTCATCACGTGTGCGAGTTCCAACTTGTAAATGTCTTTCCATCCCCAAAGATGCCAGGAGCTCATGGATCTTAGGTAGAGGGTATGTCTCTACCTTTGATGCCTTGTTGACTGTAACTTTATAGTCCCCACATATTTGGATGGAGCCATCATTGGGACAGTTTGGAAGGCTGTAACCATGGCACTCAAGACTGTGACACGCAGCCTCCCAATGGCATGTTGGCAAGACGTGCTCCCAAATGCGCTGCACTCATTGTGTTCTCTGCTGTGCACAGCCACCAACTGCAGTCCCCATGAGAGGCTCTTCAATTTTGAGAGACGCTCTTCCACGGGCAAATCGACACCCTCCTGGCTCATGAATCCTGGTCCAGTACTACTCAAGCAACATGTCCGTACCAGAAAGGATGAACCCCTAGTGGATGAAGTTGAGCTCCTGCAGGCCAACCCTAAATATGCACACATTCGGCATGCTGATGGACGAGAGACTACCGTATCGATCTGACACCTGGCTCCACCTGGTGATGTTATACTGAGTAATGACCTTCTGCCTGAGCCCGGTGCACCTGTGAACAGTGAAGTGGTGGGATGTAATTTTGATGCGATCCAAAGACATGCTCCCAAAGCCCCTGTTCCTGCTACTGAGGATGCCCCGCTACTCAGACGTTCAGAGCGCAACAGGCGTGCGACTGATAGACTCAACCTATGAACATCTGAAAGGATGGGGTGAATGTTATAACTTTGTCAAATGTTTTTCATTTCCCATTTTTCCCTCCCTCCCTTTTTCTGCATGTGGTCATTTAGTTATCTTACCTTACCTGATTGTGATTGTCATCCTTGTTTGCTGTGTTGGAGTTTTAAGATGATAAGAGCCAAATGTTCTGAAGGCAATTCCTTTTCCTGATTATATCACACAGACTGTGTGTGTGTGATATGATGTGCATGTGTGGCTGGTGTGTGGCCTGCTCGTTGTTCCCCCCCCCCCCTAGGTGAGGATATCTAGTCCACCCAGCTCCTCTTGAGGTTGTGAGCTCGTCCTTCTCGCAAGAAAAAGATCACAGAGCTATTGGCCATATAGAGTTACATGTACGCAACCCCTACCCAGCCACCCTGGTTAGTCCAGCCACCCTAGTTAGTCCAGCAAACCAGCCACCCTGGTTAGTCCAGCAACCCTAGTTAGTGCAGCCACCCTAGTTAGTGCAGCCACCCTGACTACTGCAGCCACCCTGACTAGTACAGCCTTCCTGGTTAATGCAGCCACCCTGGTTAGTGCAGCCACCCTGGTTAGTGCAGCCACCCCAGCTACCCTGGTTAATCCAGTTAGTCCAGTTATCCTGGTCCCTGGTTAGTGGATCCACCCTGGTCCCTGGTTAGTGCAGCCATCCTGGTTAGTCCAGCCACCTGGTTAGACACTGGGTCAGTCGATAGACCATTTCCCTTGGTACGTGTACCACCTTTATTCCATCACTTCAAATCCTCCACCTCTTGACCACGCATGAATGTGCACACTCTTGTGGTGGCACCGCCTCCATGGATGGCTACTACCCAAGGGAAGCCGAGATTAAATATTCTACTCAACCTTGAATTCCAAGCCAATCTCATACAGTCACCAGGCTTATGCATATGATTGTACATGAACTCAGAGTCACAAGACTCATTGTATCACAGCATGTAGCTTAGAATTATGTAAATAGCCTTATAAGGAAGTAGCTGCGCTGGGCAGGCAGTCTTTTTCTAAAAGGAGCCCGCCCAAAGCTAGGGGATTTAGTAATCTTTACTGTATTGTGACTGAGAGAGTCTCACTGTGGAGAACAGTGGATAAGTTGTATATCTCACCACATCTGGTGTCAGCGGGCTACAAACTTCACTGAACTGAAGCAAAATAAAGCTACCAAACCCTACAGAAGAAGGAAGGCAGACTGCCTATAGGACAGCAGCTCTACTTCTAGCTAAAGAAGCAGCTACACTATGCTGGATGAGAAATCAGACTCCAGGCCAGCCGACCCCAACCCCCTAGAATCTACCTCACAGTCTGGGAGAACTGAACGTTCTCCGAACTAAGCCAAAAGGTGTAAGTAAAGATAAAAGTAATAAAATTCTGCCTACTCCTGCAGAACATGGAGGGAGGAAACACTGAACCACCTTCTTTACCTGAGAACCTGAGCATGCAGAATAGATGAAGAGCCCACCATGTCTAAAGCATCACCCTAAGGGAATAAACGACTCGATTACAATGATACTCCAGATGCAGCAACAAGCAGCCGATGACAGGAGAGAAGAAGCTCAACAATGGAGGGCCGACTCTGACTGATAGCCACATTCCTGGCTGATAGGGAAGCCCAGGCCAAAGAAGAAAAGCAACTGGCTGATGAACAGCAGTAGCAGCCGAACAGAAGCTGAAGAGACAAAAAGCAAGCCATTGAGGACCAAAAGGCTTTATTCATTGAGGGCACAAGCAGACATACTAGAGAACGAGCAACAGGCCAGACGGGAGGCAGAGTATAGAAGAGAAGAACAGGAGGCTACTAGATGAGCTGAAGACAGAGCAATGGACAAGAACCTACCTCACCTAGCAAATTTCTCAGGATCAGATGACATCGATGTGTTTTTACCACACTTTGAGCAGCAGATGTCAGCCAACAATGTCTCTCCCTGCTACTAGGTTAACCATGTCCTCCAAACTCTAGATTCCAGAAGAAGCAGAGTGGTATTGCAGCTCCCTGCTTCATAGGCCAATGACTACACCCAAGTCAAGGAGGTATTGCTGAAATTATTCAACAAACTTTCAGGGTACGCTGGCAGAACCTCATAATCTCAGGCCAGAGGAATTATACAGGGAGACAGCTACCATAGGGCTATTCTCTGGATGGATGGAGCCAGAGAAGAGCTCCGTGATTTAATTGCTACAGAACACTTACTCAACTTGCTTCTCCCACACATACAGACTTTAGTCACAGTGATCAGAAGCCCAAGACACCCCTTGCAATGATGAACCTTGCTGATGACCTTACCCGGAATATGAAGCCACAGTAGGACTACAAGGGCAGAAGTGACACTGACAACCATCATGGTAATAGAATCTACAATAGGAGCTGGAACCGCCATCAACAGCAGCCACACAGTTTAAGTGCAGAACTTCCAGTCCCAGTCTCAACCACCCTTCCTGGAACCACTGTTTAGTGCACCCATCCTGGTTAGTACAGCCACCCTGATTAGTACAGGCCACCGTGGTTAGTCCAGCCACCCTAGTTATTCCACCCTAGTTAGTGATCCATTGATTCCTGGTCCCTGGTTAGTGCAGAAGGAGCTATAAAGTGGTAACTGCAAGTTTTTGTATTGCTAACTAGTAATGTCCCTCAATCATACAGATATCAGATCTGATCATCATAAATGTATTCAGAATTGTACATGACCTCACAAGACTCAATGTATCACAGCATGTAGTGCAATAAGCAGGGAGCAAGTGGTCAGGCTGGTCAGGCCTTGGCCTGACCAATATTGATGTCATTGTGGGCATATCAATGATACAATTTTGCAGTTTTGTACAGTGGCTCACTAAATATGTTGTTTGGATTTGCAATGCAGTGTTGTTGATAGCAACCTCAGTATTTTGCCAAGGAGGTTATTCTTTGCCACTTTGTAGTGTTAATTAAATAGGTCACAGTCAGTGTGTTTGACGTTGCAGCTGTTGTCAAACCACAGGGTGTTTTTCACATTGCACTGACAGCAAGAATAATTAAGAGAGTGTACAAGATCACCTGATGATCATAATTATGATGATACAATACATGCTGTTCAGTGGTGCAGTGAGTTGCTGTTGAGCTATGGCAAGCTGTAGTTTTAGTTTTCATCCTCCCGAAATTTCTGATGCTCCACATCAACCTGGTCAAAGCTTTAGGTTTCCAAAGTGCTCCTTTGGAAAGAAACTGCTGCATCACGATCATTTCAAGTATAGCTGAAGATTTAGCCTACTGTCATACTTGTGTAATGAGTTATTTCAGAAAGAAGATGAGAACTTCCAAAACAGATCCAGCATTTGTTATTGTTGTGCACCTTATGACCAGGCCTATATAAACAGTTTTTTATAGATATTTCAGGTCTGCAAGGGTTATTCTAATTGGAAGGATGCTGTTCTGTCATTTAAAACTAGTGGTTGCCACCTCGAAACATAATACTTAGTTTGCCTAAGCACATTGGTGTACAACTTTCTCAGCCATTTGCCATGTTACTGAAGATTTTATCTCACATCAGGGTATTAGCTAGGCAAGGTCTAGCATTTCGAGGTGATGGTGAATCTGAAAATGATAGCAATTTTGTTCAGTTTCTCAAGTGTGCCGGTGATGCATTAACCATGAACTGGTTGCAGAAGATAAACATCACACAAAATTTAAAATGAAACTTTGAAGAATCTTGCTTTACAGGTACTTCGTAATATTGTTGGTGATCTCCAAAAATCACCCTTTTTAACCATAATAATTGATGAAACTGCCAATCTAATCGTGAAGTCACCATTGTTATTCCAAGAGTGATGAAGATTTTGAAGTGTATGAGGAGATTTTTGGCTTTATGAGGTAGATTCTATTGGTGCTTGTCTCACAAAAGTAATCAAGGACTGCTTGTTGCCAATCAGTAAACTTCATGGTCAATGCTATGATGGCTGCAGCACAATGAGCGGTACAAAAACAGGAGTTGCTATTCCTAAGAGGATATCAGAAGAGAAACAATGTGCTGCTATGGGCATTCCTTAAATCTTGCTGCTAGTGACTCTATCAAAAAGTTGGAAGTTATGGTTTTTGTTCTTTTTACAAAGATGATTTCCATCCTGAGGTTCTTCAAGTGCAGTTGCTGGAATTTCAGTGAATTCAGAAGGAAAAGTATGGTGAAAAGAATCACAACACGACTACAATTTCTGATATCAAGTTATTCTTTTCTGACTTGACTGTTGGTAAGAAAATTTTGCTTCCTCAATTTTGTTGAGTTTTCAAACTTATTTTGATCATACCAGCCACCAATTCTACATCAGAAAGATCATTCAGTGCTGGAATGACAACCCAGTGCCATTCCCAGACATAACGACTCCACCACTAATGGAACCACAACCACAACCAATAATGGAAGATAATGGGGAACTCATTACGGAACAAAAGGATCTAGAAGGTTCTTCGGTCCACTGAGTGGGCAGTTGGATCACATGATCTGAAAGGGATATAAAAGGACTAATCAGCTGACAGTCAGGGAGATCTGAACTGGACTACATTTATTGTATGTTGGTGTAATGCTCTGTATCTTTTGACAAAATGATAGTATATAATTAATCTACCAATGAGGGTAGGGTGTCAAAGGGGTAGAACCGAGACAAGGTCTGGAAGGAATCAGGCCGAAGTTCGGTATACCGATCTAGGTCTAGGTAGGGTGGTAGAGGCTAGCATCAGGAGATACCTAGGCGTCGCGGGAGGAGTTACCCATAGTAGCCAGCCGCTTGGGCTACTGGTGATTATTATTATTATTAGCTGTCTGAAGCAGGAAGGTCTTAGATGGATCAGAGTGGGTAATTTCCCTGGTGGTGGAAGTGGTGGGATCTTCTAGAGAGAGGAGATCCCTCTTGACCAGCCAGTAGCAAGAGCAAAGGAGTTGTATAGCTTGGAAGGAGACAGTCTGGGCACGGCCCTTAGACTTGTAAACCCAACCTTCATTAGCCAGGAGAAGACCTAGGAAGAGGTTTTGTGGATTTGACCTAATTGAAAGAAGAAAGCAATTTTTGGGGGTTCTCAGGAATATTCTTTTCCCCTCCCAACCTCAAGTCTGAGGAGAGAGACTAAGGTCTACGAGGAAGCGCCGAGGCAGACACGGCAATACTCCAGAGACTGCTATCCTCATCGATCCCATGGATCGCTTCCTCAGCCAATGGATCCTCATCGATCAGAGGAGCGCTGAACAAGAGTAGCAGAAGAGAGAAGAAAGGGAGGAACGGCTGGAATGCCAGTAGGCCAGGAAGCACTCGACAAACGGAGATGAGAGGAAGCTAGGAGAGAGCAGGACGCATGACTACATGTTTTCCATCAATAGCTCCCACAATGTAGAAATTTTCATAACTGTTCAAACCCTTCACTTTCCATTCCATAGCAGTAGTTGGCTGTTGCAAGTATTGAGGTAGTAATACATTCCAGATGGCATCACATGTGCTCTCAATGATTCCACTGACAGTTGAGTGGCCCACACGGTAGCTAAATGAAATTGTTTGCATTGAGTCACCAGTAACCAGATATCGGCTAGTCTTTCGTCAGGTGGAATAGCTAGACGAAACCTGGTGTCTTCCCATCTGATAGAGGGACAAACAACGCTAAGTAAATGTGCAAACCTCTGTGGTGTCATGTGTAGAAGCTCTGGTGATCTCCAAGCCTCATTTCTGAGATCAAGGCATGATATTCTCCTTTTGTACCCCTACTTTGAAATATTTTCCTCCCCTCTGCTGCCTTCTTTTACACCTCCTCGGCAGCAATAATAACAGCAGGAGCCTTGTTCTGTTATAGGTGGGCAAAGTTGCTTGAGTTCAAGGTTCATAAGTTGTCAGGTGCAGTGTAAATGGCATGACTTAATGTAAGACTTTACGTTACGTTACGGGTAAGTTGTTATGTTACGTTACGTTACGGGTAAGTTGTTATGTTATGTTAAGTCTGTAGTGTTAATCAGCCTTTACGATGAGCAGCAGTTTTTGAAGCACACCTCCACATAGGAATCAATGAAGCAAAGTCACATCCATGGAGGTTGTGAAAAAATTTGTCGAAGGTTCTCTGTGATTCTGGGAAATTTCATGTCATTTAACTAACTAACTAGCTCTGCAGAAATGGCCCTCACCAATACCAATAACAAAATCATCTCTGCGATTCTCACAAAAGCAACCACATATCCAGCAGTATAGCTTTTTCTCAAATTTCAACCATTTTCGCTGTATAATGCTGCCATCGGTTTCTTTCAGCATGAAAATTTCCACGGAGAAAGGAATAATTTGTGTTGGCTGCTCTGGCTGCATTGAAAGAAAATCAAGTTTAGCCTTTAGATTCCTTGGGCAATTCTATTGCAGCAACAGTTCCTGAAGACATGCCTGAAGATGTGCTAGCTATTTCAGTTGTGCACCGGGCACAGCACCATTGTGTCTCCATTAGTTCTGGTTGATCATGTTGTGACTTCAGTATATTGCTATGACTTCTACAGATTCAGTAGCATTAGTTGGGTCCCAGATGTTGAGTTTAGTATATCGTGATGGATTAACTGGTCATCTGTGGAATCTTGTGCTGAATATCCAGAATGTTTTCTTGGAAAACATATATTTTTTTGTCCACCCTGTTTTGACACATTGAGGAGATCCCTTCTCCTTCCTTTTTTCTGACTCTTTCCCTTCTTCTCTTGGTTCATTTCAATGATTGCTGACAACAAAGGAAAAGGGTCATTTCACAAAACTCCAGTTTGAACCTTGTTACAGCTATTTGCATGAATGAAAAACTGCAATGTGGCTTTGTGGAATGCCTCCTGTGCTGTTTTACAATAAATTGACAAACTAGTGTAGTTGGATTTCCATAGAGAAGTTGCTAATCAAATTCTGATAATTCATTTTCTTTAATAATTATGACAATAGTGACATTATATAGCTTGTCTATGTAATGAAACAAACATTCTATGCTGCAGCATTGCTGATTTTTTTTTGGAACCCATCCAAGTTTTTTCTTCTTGGAGTGAGGAGGGGCCCCAGTGGCTCTCAGGAGGGGGGGGGGGGAGCCTGTGCCATGGCACAATGGTACAATGGCCAGTCCGACACTGGCAGACACATTATAAACACACTTTTGGGCCAAAAAAAGAAGAAAATATATTCATTTTCAGCACTCTTACCCCCTTAAAGCCAAGGTAACTCAGGGGCATCAGATCTAGGCTGGAACAGGGTTAGCCTTTCCCCACCTCTTACCCTGCTTAGCATAGAAGAGTTCACTTTGCCGATGGAAGAAAGGCGTGCAACACAGAAGCCTCGAGCATTTGTAGTCTGAGATATTGGCGTCTATTGCGCACCAAACTTCCCGGTCTTCAGACCTAGCTTGGACATTGGTCTAAGGCTAGTAGCTCAACATAACTGTACAATTTGGAAGTAATGGTGGGAATGGTGATGAGATTTATGATGATGACTTGCTGGATGATGACAGCCAATTAAGCACTGTAATTATCTTGACAACATAAATACATTTATGTAACCCGACAGACAATGTTTGTAACCTGGACCCCAACTTGCTGAAAGTGTTCTACCTTAGCTACCATTTCTCATTAATTCTCCACATCACAATGCTATCTCCAGCAGTCCTACCTTGACCTTCAAGGCAGTGGACACCATTCAGCTCACAGGAATATGCCAGCTCTGCTATCTCCAGTCAGATTTGCTAATACTTAGCCAGCTATCTTATTAACTTAATTTTCCATGAATAATTTCATAGCATAAACATGTTTATATACTGATGTTACTGATATGACAATTATAATATGAGGATGAACCACAACATATTTACGTTTTGTCTCTAAGCAATGTGCATTGCACGCAAAGCACGTAACCACATTGATTCCATGTCCCTGACAACCCAAGACACAAGGAAGGACATGTCAAGAGTCCCAAGACACCTGGAAAGCACCAAAGGGTAAACAACAGAGAATAGCAGGTTAGTAACCTTCCCCCACATGTTTTAGCGAGGGAAGAGAGCCAAGAGGACAATAAATGTGTGGATGTAGGTCTGACAAAAGTAACACCCACAATGTAGGTACTCTATCTCTTCAAGATCTCCTGCAGATGGTGCAAAGTTACGTCCTGTACTAATGCCCGAGGTGGTATAAAAAGGTTCAGGCACCATTAGACACTAGGTCACCTGTAGAGCTGGACGATGAAGATTGTATGGTAATTGTCATGGGGAATCATGGGTGCGTACCATTTGAGGCTCAGATGTTAGTAGCAATTCTTAACTTTAAAGATTCTCTAATCAGCTTTTCATTTTTGTTTCAACTGAAATACTTTGGCCTTCATCAGGGAAAATAAAATAATGAAAACAAAGCAACACATCGATACTCACTGGCAATGCATTTCACACAACAAATTCATTTGATTTGCCCTGATGAAGACCGAAGTATTTTTGTTGAAATGTTGGCACTAAAAACAAAGGGACTATTTGATGTCATCTGGTGTAAGTTAAACGTGTAATTTAGTTGACATAGCAGCATTAACAATTGTCCACACCCATACTTAATTGAGTTGAAAACCTTTTTTTAAACGAAATACACCCAGTCAATACCGAGCTTCACAGTGTTGAATTCCTGTGAATCCGGTGTCACCGAGTGTGACAATCTCTGTAATTACTGAAATGGAGGCAAGGTTTACTGGGAAGAAGAAAGCGACTTCCAGAAGCATCAGACTGTCTTCTGAAGTACTTTAGGCCAGTCACTGCCTTTATCTCCTGAAAATCTGTTACCTTTACTGTTGCTTCTTATTAACTTGCATATATTTTGTCTATGCATGTCAGCTTAACATTTTAGAGTTTTACTTTTGTTGCATGTATGATCTATTTGGACATCCCAGTTGTGTCATTGTTCCAACATATAATAGATTTCATCAATTAATACTAGTAATTTTCTGTTATGCCTTGAGATAGGCCATCACTAAGTATGTACAAACAATAAATGACAATTGAAAAGAAGCGGGGGAAAAGGAAGAAAAAAACATGCATTAACTATTGTTACAGCAAAAATAATGAATTACAAAGAGTATTGTGAATTACAAGGAGTTTGTTTGGGGATGATGATGGGGTGGAGGTGCCAAGGACATAGGACCCTAGGTACCAAACATTAAGTATTTCCGCTTCTCCCACCACTTGAGCACATTTCCCATTACAACTTACAGCTAGTCCCTGCTCTCTATTGTAGCCCTCCTCAGTCTCTTCTTTTCCAATCTAATCAACTTCTTCAAGTCTTCTTGCACTCTTATATTCCTCCCATTGCCGTAATAATCTTTCTTCACCTACATTGTCACCCCTTGACTCTTTAAGCTTCCTAGAGGACACTTGAATGGCTACTTCAATATCATGAGATCACCAGACCTTAGATCTGTCTGTTAGTTTTTTCCTCCCTATACCCAACTCAGCTACCCAAAGCACAATGTGTCTCCACAGTTCTCAAATTAGTTGTATGCCTTCTCTCTCCTTTCCCATCGCTAGCACTGCCACATATCCCTCCCAACCGCTGAAACCCTCGCTCACCAATGTTGATATTCTTCCCAATTCATCTCACCATCAACCCATTTAAACCATGGAGTACTTGCTCTTTCCTCCAATCTACCTATTCTCAGGACACACCATATTAGATGACGATCTGACCCTAAATTAATTTCTGTACTGTCCTCAATCAACATCTTATCTATAACTAACCCCTTTGACAGCAAGATATAATCTATCACTGACCTCCTTTCTCCCATCTCCAAAGGAAGAAAGTTGTTAGAGAAGTATAAAATGAATTCAACTCTGTAGGTCAGCGCTTTCATGCAGCCTTGAGGTTCATCACAAATAGAACAGAATGGAATATTAAGGGGGGTAATAACAAACATTTATTACATGGACAATGAGATGGCAGGTGCATATGATTTCTGAGTCGAAGTGTTCCAAAAATGACTTCCAGAAAAATGTTTTAATCTTTATGATTGATTGGACCATATTAACGCAAGATATCGAGTTCCATAGCTTAGGAATACGGAGAGTGCCTTCACAGATTAATGCGAGATATTTGCGCTTTATCTTGAGATGATTATTGGATCTATATAGTAGGAACACAGCAGAATTCAATGTGATCACTAATTTTGAAATTGGAGACATCCACAATAGGGAATTCACTAGGAACGTAATGTCTGATATCTCTTATTACATCATCAGTGGCAGTAGCTATAAGGATTTGTAGTGCTGAATTATAATCTTTTAATATATTTTGTAGTTCTTCTCTGAATTTTTTTCTAGAAAGGCAATGTCTTTAATAAGAATAGGATGCCAGATCTGAGTGCCTGTCGAGGGCAGTCTCTCGACATTCCCCAAGAACCATCATTATGTCAATCTCTGTTGTGATTACATGTTTATTGTTCAGTTTCACACTTTATTTTATATTGGCATATGGAAGCCTATGTATGCTCTGTGCTTTGGACTTTGGTGTGTGTATTGTAGATTGTGTGATTTCCTGTTTCTTGGGAGGTAAACCCTGACTCCCAACTGTTCTGTTAGTCATTCATTATCCTGGATTGCTTGATTGTTCATTGGCTCTAAATTTCTCTGAATTAAGCTAAGGAGCGATTGTACAACATAGACTAGTGGCAGTAATTGTTACCAAGTTGGGAGTTATCTACTGAAGTGACCATCATGAGGGTGAAAGCCATGATGGTGGATGCAGAGATGCCCAATTGTTTGTTGAGAGCAGTCCATAAGTGTGAAGTGAACTGTGGCCCATGGTCAGAGGGGAGATACTGAGGATCACCAAACCGTGCAATCCAATGGTGGATGAGGGCCCTAGCGCATGTCTCTGTCGTAGAGTCTCCTATTGGTATAGCCTCAGGCCAGCGGGTGAACCGATCATGATCATGAAAAGGTAGATCTTATTCTCTGAGGTCGGGGGGGGGGGGGGTGCCGACGATATTAATGTGGATGCTTCCAAAACGTCGGATCTTCGGACTGGCAGGCATGGTATTCCTGGCACCAGCAACGAATATCACACTCGAGACCATGCCAGACAAAACAAGAGGAGACAGCTCACTGTGTTGGCTTGGATCCGGGATGAAAGAGTACATGGATGGCTTCAAAAATTCACCTAGTCCACTCAGATGGAACAACTGGTCTGCTCTTTCCGGTGGAGACATCACAGAGGATGGTGAAGTTCCCGAAAGGACAGTCAGTGAATTGGAGACTAGTTTTGGAAGTCCTGTAGGCAGCAATCTCCTTGGAATTCTTCTGATTGGAATAGTAGTCGATTGTGGGCGGGTGATCACAGAGAGATCGCGTCAGGGCCACTCTCTCCCATAGGATATGGTCTTCTCATGTCTGAAGACCACAAAAGAATAACACAGACTACAAATAGATAACACAGACCACAGATGAATAAACACAGAAAAGAATATTAAGAACCAGCTGTAGTTTTGTTCTGCAGTAATATGATTGGCCAATACTGTCATGTGATATGGTGTAGGATATATAAGGACTGACCAGCTAGAGAATACGGAGTGTTATGTCTTTGGCTAGATGCTGATGAACGATTTTTTAAGCATTGAACTATCTACCTCGGAATAGGGTAGGTTAGCCAAAAAGGGGTGATATCATCGTAGCTCTAGTGAGAGAGCTGACGAATCAACGGATATTGGTCTAAGTAAAGTGCTGACTGGAGTAAGTCACACTCGGAACACTTAGGCATCACAGGTCAATTACCCCAAGGTAGCTATCGCTTCGACTACATTGTATTCTTACTTATTATTTTTTCTTCTTGGAAGGTTGTAGGAGAGGGTAATTTTCTCATGGCAGCGGTGGGATCTTCAAGATAGAAGTCCCACTCTCTGAACCCCTCCATGGCTCTGCCGGTGGACCCAATATACCAATTTCTGCAACAATGGATCCAAATCGATAATGCGGATCGAACAAGAGGTGCAGAAATAGGAAGAGGCCCAGGCCAGGCAAGAGGAGAGAGAGGCTCGAGAAGAGCAAAGGTGGAGGAAGCCAGAAGAGAGCAGGAGGAAAGGAACGAGAGGCTGGCCGCAGCACAGACTGAGCAACAAGAGAGGATATTGCAGCTGCTGGCTCAGATACGCCAACCTCCACCTGTGGCTCCCCCAACCCACTCAATGCCTAGGCCTCCGTTCCCAAATTTGTAGAAGGAACGGATGACATGGGGGCCTTCCCTGAGGCTTTCAGTCAACAGCAACCGTTGGCTCTTCAGAGAATCAATTGGCAGTACTGCTCAGAAGTTCCCTCTTTGGGGCAGGCCTGACTGCTGTATCGGCTATGCCAGCTGATCAGCAAGGTGACTAGCCCTCGGTAAAAGCTGAGTTACTCAGGGAGTACATGGTAACCTGTGAGACCTACCGACGCTGAGTTTTCGAGACCCCTTTCTCCTCCTCAAACCTCGACTCCTGGCTGAGTTTAGGCACTGTGAAAACAAAAGTCAGTTTTTGGAAAATCGAAGACATACTGTGATGATACCTTGATGGCCAGGCTACTCATGTTGATGAAGAAAGTTACAAAGGAGTGATCAGTATCAACATGGAGAGGATTTGAGACAACTCACAGATAAGACCCACCCCGAATTACCCGTAGAAGCCAGGGAACGGTTCGCCTTGAATCAGTACCTCGCTCGTATCGACAAACCCCAAGTAGCTTTCAGCATCCGGCAAGCTAAAACTGGATCTGTTGATGAAGCAATCACTCTGACTCTCGAAATGGAATCATATTTGCCGACATCCAATCCTGGAAGAGTGGCAGTAGTTGACAGTGAACCTGATGGTCACGCATCTGTGTCTGAACCTATTGCTGCCACTGCTAAAGCAAGGGACGATCCAGTGCAGCTAATACTTGATCGGATGGACCGACTGGAGTCCAAGTTACAGGATGTTATGACTTTGAAGACACAACCATCAAGACAGAATTCAAGATTCAAGCCCTATCGACCTGGTTGTTGGGACTGTGGAGAAGCTGGTCATCTCTATAGGGACTGCTCGAAACCAAGGAGGAGGGACAAACAGCAAGGAAATGAGAGGACCTTTGATGCTGTAAGTAAAGCATGTTATAGCAAAGAAGAGGGCATCTACTGATGATAAGATTCCATCCTTCTCCATTTCAAGTGACTCCAACTATGTGCTGAAGGATTTTGTTAATGGGGTTCCCACTAGTATTCTAGCTGATACTGGTGCAGCAGTAACTGTCTTATTCAAGGAGTTTTGGGACAAAGCAAAGGGTTATAACGAAAATTTGAGAAATGCAGTAGGGAAGAGGCTTATTGGGGTGTAGGGAACTCCCTTAGAACTGTATGGTGTAGCTCAAATAAGGATTGATTTGCAGGGAGTGCTCTTTGCCACTGAGGCAATTGTAGCTGGTAACCTCACCACCGATATTGTACTTGGACGGGACTTCTTTAGGGAACACCAGTGTATGATTGATATGGGAAAAGGTGGGGATGTGTTGCATTTGAACAATAAGCGGATTGCTATGACTTTGAATGGGAAATCCTCAGAGGAGATATTGTCTTGCATCACTGTTACCATAGGCAGAGTTTTGCAAGTTCCCCCACAGAGTGAGTTAGAGGTTATGGGACGAGTACCATGCTCTGCTATAAACAAAACCTGGGTATTAGAGGGAAGCAAGAAAGGTAGGAATGCAGTTCTGGTTGCTAGAGCATTGGTTCGACCGGACAAGGCTGAGGTGCCTCTCCGTATACTCAACACCAGAGATGTGACCATCACTATTCAGAAGGGTACCACCATAGCTGAAATGGAGCTTGTGTCAACTGATCCGATCCCAATGGTTGGTGCTGTCGAACCCTCTTCAGTTAACCTGAACGAACATGAGGCCTTATGGGAGATGGTAGACAGAGCAGGGGATGAGGTAAACCACGGAGTGATGGAACAGCTGTTTGCACTGTTCTTCTTAGAGTACCAGGATCTTTTTGCCAAATCACCTGATGATTTTGGACTTACGGGGAAGATCAAGCTCAAAATTGAGACAGGTGAGAGTCAAGCAATTCGCCAATCAACTCGTTGGATTTCTCCAGCTAAGAAGGAAGAAGCCCCAAAACTTCTTAAGAAAATGCTTGATAGAAATGTCATTAGACCCTCAAGTAGTCCCTGGGCATCACCAGTTGTCTTAGTCCAAAAGAAGGATGGATCTACATGATTCTGTGTTGACTATAGAAAGCTCAATACCATCACGAGGAAAGACGCTTACCCACTTCCTAGAGTGGATAACACACTAGACACTCTCTCTGGTGATAAATGGTTCAGCACCCTGGACCTTGTTAGCGGTTATTGGCAAGTGGAGATGGGCTCTACTGACCAGGGAAAAAACAGCCTTCTGCATGCATGAAGGGTTATTTGAGTTTCAAGTGATGCCCTTTGGCCTTTGCAATGCCCCAGCTACATTTCAGCGACTGATGGATATGGTGCTTGCGGGCATCCAGTGGAAGAACTGTCTAGTTTATTTGGATGACATAATTGTTATTGGAAAGACATTTGAGGAACATCTATCTAATCTGAAGGAAGTATTTGAGAGATTAAAGGAGGCTGGACTGACACTCAAACCCAGCAAGTGTAACTTCTGCTCGCCACAGGTGGAGTTCCTAGGACATGTTGTGTCTAGAGATGGTGTGCATACGGACCCACGCAAGACGGCTAAGGTTGTAAAGTGGCCAACACCCACTTCTAAGAAGGATGTGCAACAGTTTCTTGGTCTAGCCAACATGTTGTTCGAGGATGTTGTTGTGGACGGGGAATGTAATAAGGTAAGTCGTTTGTTCTTCGTGATCGGATCCATCAAAGGCTTTTCATTTTGAAAGAATGCGCTGCTTGTAGAAATCACAAGCAATCTTTTCACCATCGGCATTGGCGGACATGAAATCATGCACCATGTCTGGAGAGGCAAGTTTTCCAGATTGGAGAGACTGTAGAGTGTTGTTGGAAGGATCAAATGGGTCACAGCTCCACTCATCAATGCATGTGCATGTGTTCATATCTTGGACAGCTTTCTCGTCCTTAGATATCCGATCCTTCGCATTTTCATGGTGAACTTCCCATTCCTGGCAATTGGTGATTGAAGTCAGTGTGCTGTGTGCAGCAGAAATGTAGTTGGCAGTCTGGTTGTGAGTATTAACCATTGCGGCATTCTGCGTGAATTTTTTCCAACCGGATTTCAACTTGCTACCTCTATTCATCTTAATCTCAATTGTTTGGTCTGGGGGAAGGCCAGAGAAAGGTTTCCCAGTCAAAGAAAAGGTGAAATGGCCAGCTTGCATATGAGCAGTCTCTTCCTCTCCCAAGCTCTTCATACTACTCCAGTAAAGAGGTAAGTAGCGGGAATAGTGGGTGTTATCATAAATAGTCACCCATAGCTGCATTAATCTCAGTGAATGGAGATAACCAACCCAGTCTTGACAGTGTATTGAACGGTAGTTGAGAAGAAGGATCTCCACCATTTCCATGTAGGACATCCAGTACATACCCATGTCAGACTTGGAGTCAGTGCTCTCTCTACAGTTGGACTGTACCAAGTTATGGAATTCTAGGTTGACAAGAATTTCTCTAGCAACACGCTTCTGTTCCACTTGATCTCCTTCAGATTTCCTCAAGATCCCAATCTTGTCCATGAGGTTAGAACTCATTGTGACAGTCTCCAAACAGCATCGGACTAAGCGCCTGGCAAACATTTCATATGTCAGTTTGTGGATCCATAAGCACCGTACATAATGTTTCCCCTTCAAAGCTTGATCCACTGATCCAGCTTTTATCAGACCAGCAGCTACAAGCAGATCATCTAATCCTGATCCCTGAAATCGTTTGTAGATTGTTCCCATGTATGTACATTCGATATGGAATGCACCAAGGAAAGGTATTACCTTCTGGTATCGCTCTGGATGTTCATTCTTGATTCCCATGATTAGTGCTATACTGGCTGGTCCCCAGTAAGGCTCATGAAAGGCATTGCTTTAAGCTGAATGATGTCCACACATCTATCCATTGATTCTTTGACCGTGGATTTGTTGGGTGGTGATGGGAATGTGAGATGATAATATACCTTGTTCTTCATCATGGGATAACTAACTGAGTGTTGAATAGAAACCTGAATAGGCACCAGTCTTCTGACTTCCAACTGGTTAATCTTTGCCAGATTTATCAATTCTCACCATTGCATGGAGAAAACATCTATTTCTTTGCATCAAGGTGTCCCCTGTTAGCGAAAAATTTATATCCATTGGCTTAGGGTTACCACGCTTTATGGTTTTGTATGGCAGTACCCTCGTCTTCTCTATGTGAAGAGAATGCCGGATTGCAGCATCAGGTATGGTTAGCTTGTTCCTAAGACAGGTATCATCATCTATCCGTCGAATTATATCCTCTGGTTGGAGTAACTGCATGTTGGTAACATGAGTGGTGTTTCCACCTGGAAATAGCAAATAACACACATGGTAATACTTCACACATGGTAATATTTTTAGGGCATGTTAATTAATACTGATTCCAGTTAGTTAGAATCCTACCTGTCAGAGTGTCTTCTCTGAAGTCATCGTTATCTATCTGTGCAGCTCTTGGAAACCCATCTGCTATTTCTGCTGGGTAGACTTGGATTTTGTAGGAGAAAATATCATAAGTCTCTATAAGCAAAATGTCTTTGTTTTGTTGGGAAAGTGAAACATACCTCTTTTGTGTTGTGAGCCATCCATGCAGCGTATAAGTCCAGGGTGTCCTTATATGAGATTGTAACACCGAGTTTCTTGCTCTAGTCTTCATCCAAAACATCGAGTGAACACAATTTGAAGTTGAAAATTGAGAAAGTAATTTTAACATTGTTGTTGTTGTTGTGGTTGTTGTTGTTAATCTTATTTTATTGTTGTTGTTGTTTTATTTTAATGACTATTATTTATTATTATTATTTTTTTAAATTTGTTTTAATTTTTTTTAAATTTTTTATTTATTTAATTTTTTAAATTTTTTTATACCAAAACAATATAATTATAATATAATATATTTTTGTTTAATTATTATTATTATTATTATTATCATTATATTCAACAACATCAAAACAATAACAACAACAACACTAATAATTACACAAGACTGCCCATGCCCGAGCCTCCCATTGCCCCTATTGTTTTGGTGTTTTTCCCCCCAATTTATTTTATTTTCCCACATCTGGTTTATGTGCAGTTCACATGCTGCATGCGTGTGCCAGGGTATGGTTTAAATCACATGGTTAATACTGTTATATAACAAGCTCAGACAAGTTTTAGCATCTCATTATTGCTGAAGCATCAGGTCGAAATGTCGAGAGAATAAAATTCAAGTTGATTATTGAGTATAATAAGGATATAGCAGGAGCATGACCTTTCCTCGATAGCTGTGACTGATACCCCATGAATCATCTGAAACATCCATCTGATATTTTGTATTCCTTTATCACAGCAAGTAGTTTAATCTACTTTTGAGTCTAGCTTTTGCTACATGGATTAAAAAATGCTTGACAAATATGCTTCCTCCACTTGTGAGTTCTAGCTTGGAGCCATTCACCACTTTTCCAGAAATCCTAATTTTCCCTGGGGTCCCATGCCTACTTGCTGAATGTAAGATGAGTTTCCACTTTTCACTGCCACTAGTGCAGCCTGCATTGGCTTTTCTGATACCTCCTTTTCTAGCGGCAAAGTGTAATTAGCTGGCAGAGCCAATAGCGAACGTTGCCTGCCTTTTTTTGGTTAGGCTAGAAATGGTCCTATTTTCAAAGTTTGTTGCTAAAACAATAAATATGAATAATATAACCATCACTGGCTCACTTACCAATGAGGTGATTAATGAAAAAACTCTGTTTATAAACTCTCCATGCCTGGATTAAGCAGGCACTAGTAAATTTCCTGTACATTTTCCATTTACCAGTATGCTGATAAATGATTGGAAAACTACCTACCATTAATTGACATAGCCATTCTATAACTTGCCGATTAATTTGTACACAACGTACTGATAATTAATTCATGCCTTATAATTGGTTGAATATGCTATATTGGATGGGTTGACTGATGAACAAGCGGTGTCTGATATATCTCGATGATTTTGGTATTTAGCAAGCATATCTAATGTCTATTCCATGCACTGCAAAGTGCAGGCTTCAAACTGAAAAAGCTACAATAAAGGAAGTCAAGTATCTGGGATACATAGTGTTACTGAAGTCACTCACCAGATCCTGTAAAGGTGGGAAGTGTTTCCCTTTAGCTGATAGCAACAAGAGCTTAAAAATGTTTTGGGATTATTCGCTG
>JAQNBH010000017.1:39333285-39358834 GCA_028752905.1 Cladorhizidae sp. MBARI D1340-BT2
AATGCATTCTATTTTATATATATAATATATATAATATTTAAACGTAAAATTATGCATATATATACGAACATTTATTACATTATTATATAATATGCACAACAAACTAACAATATTAGAAGTTCATATAATTATTCTTTATATATTTACTACCACTAATATAATATTAATGATAACAATTACAAAAATACCAAAATAAAACTAATAAACAATCAAAAAATAAATAACTAAAAAGCTAACGACAAGTTCAACTCCCGACTGACCCCAAAACAGACAAGGCATTCTCCCACTGGACTGCCACTGAGAGTCACTGAAGGAGGTGAGCACGGGCATTCACCTCCCCAGTTCTTTGCCTTATCCTGAGACTGAGCTACTTATTTCTGATGGCCCTCAGACACACAAAAAAATGGCAAAGATCTAGGCTGGCATACTTGGCCACTTTTTTCTCCTCAGCCATAGCAGCCACAGCTCCATTACTACTTATTGTTGCACCCCAATATGACTGGGAAAACGTATCTGGACAGGTTGCATCCCACACTGGTTGCTTGCCATTCTTCCATGACACAATGGTTACCCAATCAAGCTTTTTCCCATCAGAACGAAAGAGACCCGAAGGTTCCATCCTGTAAGGGGCACCTGTAGATCACAATGCCCAGTAGAGGATGTCGTTCATGATGGTATGAAAGTAGAAACATCCTTCGCTCCTCTTGCAGCCAAGACCATATGTGGCAAGGTAATCTACATCTACTCCACAGTGCTGGCAGTTATGAGGGCAACACAAAATGGAGCCCAAGCGGAGAGCCACGGCAACCCTGATGGTATCGTCATCCATCATCAAACCCAGGAATGAGATGTGGAGTGCATTTAGCCATGCACCGGATTCTTTCATTGAAACGGCCAAGCAGGGCTCGAGCCAACTGGTGCATTGTACAACTAAGATTCCACGGACTTTGACACCATGCACAAAGCCCAGGATTTCTAGAAGCATGCTACATGACCAGATGGTGGGGGATTGCCATGATCCATACCATGCTGAAAAGGCATCATTCACAAAAGGGTTAGGGAGTAAAAACAAGTGAGGTGGCAGGATGGCTTGGATCAGGTCATGAGTGGCAGCAGCTGAGGCCAAGAAGACAGAGGGAGCAATACATTGCACTCCTGATTCCAAAAACCCCTACACCAACAGGTAGAGTGGCCTGCAACCAAGAACGGACATCCTCAGAGAAATTAATGTAGTGATACCACTCACAATTGACTTGAGACTCTCATCATAATCTATCAGGGCAGGAGAGAGAAAACATGGATAAGACCTGAGGGTGTATAGAAGCTAGGGCTTGTTTGATGAGCTCAAGATCATGAATTATATCTTCCGTTGACCCCCCCAGAGTGATGTCATCTAGAACATTACACACAACTCTGATGACAACTGAGTGCAGTTATGATGGAGTGAAAGACAGCAAAGGAGAGGGCCAAGAGGATCTCCCTGCTGCCCCCCTTCTGCTGATGGCAAGGACTTGTCACCCCAGAACAAGGAGGATGGTAAAGAGTATACAGAATGAACAAAAGGGTAGATTATAGGTGATAAGGTATAGACAGCTTCCGATGGAATTGAAAGCATTTTGATGTCAAGCTTTACTGCATGGTTAGTTTGCAGGTTGTTAAGAAACTGCCTGGACATTCGGTGAATTTCTGACATGGTGAACAGAAGACACCACACCATCTCCATTAATTCACACACATATCTACAGCAACCATCAAAAGCATGCATATTTAAACCATTCTTGAATCAAATGGTTAGTTTACATTCAGACTGTGTACACAACTAAATTTATTTAATGCATAAATATACATGTAAAAAACACCACAATAACAGATAGTAAAAAAAATTCACAAATCTGGTATTATTTAACTGTTTCACCCTTCGTTTTATAGGTGACAAGCAGAACAGTCATCCCCCTCGTGGTGCTCACTCGGTGGAAACCACTATGATGACTAAATTGACTGTTAAATACACTTTGAAATGTCCTCATGCTATATATGTAATCTTGAAATGAATGCAAAACATTTTGTGGTGCAGTAGCTTTATGACGGTCAAGCTTATATTGTTTATATATATAATGAAAACAGCAGCACAGATCACCAGGCAAATTAAAACTGGCTGCATTGTTAATAAAGGATGAGATTTTCACTGACATATCTAATTTTTTGTGTTTTGGGGGGGGGGGGATGAATTAGTCCCGCCTTATGGCGGGACTAATCCATTTCTGGGACTTTTTTTTTAATTCGTTCATACCTTTTTTGGTTCTATACACTATGATGTTGAAATTAGTATCAAAATGCTGCTCATTCAGAGAGATTTCCAATGGTATATTAGTTTTGAACTAACACCATCCTGGTCAGAGTTATGGACACCAAGGTGATTTCACATTATTGCATTTTACTCAACACTGTGTGACATAACCACTTACAATTTTGACATCACTTAGAGAACCCACAGACATGCATTTTGAATGGATGAAAACATCATAACTTGTAAAATGGATTTTTAAGAAAGGTTAGTAATTTTCTCATGATTAGCAACATTCCAGGGCTCATATCTTCCCCATAGATTTTTTTAGTAGATTCTTTCCATTCAAATGAAAGAGTATGAAAAGAGCTTTCAAATGATATATTAAAAGTTGAAGCATGGCCCAGTTATGTGCACACAAACTTGAAATAACAAAGAGATAACGGTACTTCTTCCGGCGAGCTCTGAAGACTTTTCTCAGCTATGCTACGGTTTCCGAGGTTCTTTTCCACTGTCGTGGTTAGCAATTGAAGAATTTATGTAGTCAAAGCATGGACAAAAGTATGTATAACTTTGCAGTGAAGCCTTCTATTCAACTATATACTAGGGAGTTATATTAAGTACAACACATTTACCAATTTACTATTTTTATATTATTCTAGCATAATATAGATCATAATAGGATAATATTATTATTATTGTTGTTGTTGTTGTTGTTGTTGTTGTTGTTGGTATTTTTATTATTATTATTTATTATTATTATTATTATTGTTGTTGTTATTATTATTATTATTATTATTACTTTATTACTATTACTATTATTATTATTACTATTATTATTATTATTATTATTATTATTATTATTATTATTATTATTATTGTTGTTGTTGTTGTTGTTGTTGTTGTTGTTGCTGCTGCTGTTGTTATTGTTATTATTATTGTTGTTATTGTTATTATTGTTGTTGTTGTTGTTATTCTTATTATTATTATTATTATTATTATTATTATTATTATTGTTATTATTATTATTATTATTATTATTATTATTATTATTATTATTATTATTATTATTATTATTATTATTATTATTATTATTATTTATTATTATTATTATTATTATTATTATTATTATTATTATTATTATTATTATTATTATTATTGTTATTATTATTATTATTATTATTATTATTATTATTATTTTGTGTGCAACCCATAGCCATTGGGTGCACGCTTAGACGCCTGGTAGCGAAATGTGCAAGCTGTCAAGTGAGGCAGTCTATGAGTGCTCTTCTAGCTCCTCTTCAATTGGGTTTTGGGATACGTTCTGGAGCCAAATCTATTGTTCATGCAGGTCGTATTTTCCTGCAGCCAGGCCATATCCTCCTGAAGCTTGATTTTCGGAATGCATTTAACACTATTCGTAGGGACAAAATGTTATCTGCTATGGAAGAGCTAGCTCCTGATTTGATACCTTTTGTCCATTCAACTTACAGTGCTCCATCATTGCTCTTACAATTCAGTCATCTGCAGGAGTTCAACAGGGTGATCCCCTGGGTTCACCTTTGTTTTGTCTTGCTCTTCACAAGACTACACTCAGATTGATATCAAATTTTTGTGTATTTTAATTGGATGATGGCACTCTTGGGGGTAGCATGGATGATGTCTCCGTGATTTTAATACAGTCGAAAGTGTGGCTGAGGAGCTGGGTTTGGAGCTTAACCGTGAGAAATGTGAGCTTATCTGTCCAGATCCAGACACTTTAGGGAAGTCTCTCTGTGCTGCTCCAGGACTTCGTGTGGTCAATCCAGAGGTTGCCACTCTCTTTAGGTTCTCCTATTGGTGGTATGGAAGGAGTTGAAGTGCTGCTTAACGAGAAGATTGACTCCTTAAAGTTTATGGGAAGCAGACTTTGACACCTCCATGCTCGTGATGCCTTTTGTTTGCTTCATCACGCATTTGCAATTCCAAAGCTACTGTACTCTTTACGATCTTCTCCCTGTTTTTCTTCATCTAAGCTTCAAGATTTTGACTCAATTCAGTGTACCATCTTGAGTGAGATCACCAACATTCCTCTCAACACTAAAGATCAAGCTTGGTCTCAGGCATCACTTCCAGTGAAGTTTGGTGGTTTGAGGATCAGAAGTGCTGTGATGCTTGCACCTTCCGCCTTTTTGGCATCGGCTTCAGGTGCTTTTGATCTTATCCACCCGATTCTTCCGGACTACCTAGGTGATTCAAACTACTCTGAATTTGAAGATGGTTTGGAAATTTGGTGTCGAGGTTATAGCTGTGAGCCACCATCTGATCCTAGGTCCTCCCAACAGAAAGCCTGGGATGGTCCTCGTGTTCAGGCTTCTTTTGATTCCCTCCTGAACTCGAGTGTGGATCTACCTTCATGGGTACGTATTCAGACTGCAGCTAGGAAGGAGTCAAGGGCTTGGATCCATGCCCTTCCCATGTCATCCTTAGGCCTCCGAATGGATGATGATGTGATTAGGTTGGCTACTGGTTTGCGTTTGGGTGTTCCTCTCTGTCATCCCCACAATTGTTTGCAGTGTGGATCCCAAGTGAATCAATTTGGCACTCATGGTCTCAACTGTCCGGAGGAGTCAAGGTCATTTCTCGAGGCATGCAGCTGTAAATGACATTATTCATAGATCACTAGCTTCCATAAATATTCCCTCTCACCTGGAGCCTTCAGGCATTTCTCACTTGGATGGCAAGCGTCCTGATGGAGCTTCCATTGTCCCCTGGAAGAATGGCCATATCCTTGTGTGGGATGCTACATGTGTGGACAACTTTGCTCCATCCTATGCCAACTTATTACATGAAGGTCCTGGGGCAGTGGCAAACAGAGCCGAGTCCCTGAAAAAGGAAAAATACGGAAACATTGTTGCTACACACTTCTTTGTCCCACTTGGGATAGAGACCACTGGAGTGTTTGGAGGGGAGCCATCTTTGTTCCTTCGGGAGTTAGGTAGCCATCTCAAAGCAAAGTGCGACGAACCATGTCCCCATCATTTTCTCCTCCAGAGAATTTCCATTGCGATCCAGCATGAGAACACTGCAGCAGTGTTAGGCACTAGTCAGTATACTAGTCATGACTATTTCTTACTTAACTAGTTCTTTATTGGTAGTTATATATAGGTCAATATTATTATAATGTATGTATAATATATATTCTATAGTACACTATTATTATTATTATTAGTAGTAGTAGTAGTAGTAGTAGTAGTAGTAGTAGTAGTAGTAGTATAGTATTATTATTATTAGTAGTAGTAGTAGTAGTAATAGTAGTAGTACATAGTAGTAGTAGTAGTAGTAGTAGTAGTAGTATATATTAGTGGTGATATTATTATTTTATTGTATATGTGAGTGTTGTTTTAATTATTGGTTTATTATTTAAGTTGGTTAAGTACATTTTTATTTGTTGTTCAATTTATTTATTTATTTTATTATTATTATTTAATGTTTATTTGTTTATTTTTATTTTTTATTACGTTATTATTATTATTTATTATTATTATTATTATTTTACATCCAGTGCATGTGCTAGATGCGTGTACAGACACATGGTGGACAGCTAAATACCTGTATATAGCCATGCTCACATGAGAGCCTCTCATTAGTCCTGATGAAGACTAAATGCATCTAGCCGAAACGTCGAGTGAATAAAAATTGAAGTGATTATTGAGAAGGTGATTTTAATATATTATATATATATATATATTTCTAACCTTACCTTTTTTTACCCTTGCAAGCTCTGTGGGACTATGTCCCAAGTAGTGTGGGTACCTTGCTGACCCAGAACCCTCATTCATTTCCATTTCATCTGCTTGCTACATTTTCTAATTTCACTTGAATTGTTTTTATCTTCGCTCTCTAACACTAAGCAATATAACTTTTTCTGAATACTTAGCGATATGGCATGCTATCGCACCTGTTACATTACTTCCATTTAGTCAAGTGTTGTGGTATATAGGAAAATCCATTCTAAGAATTATCATTGAACAAAACACTATGAGTTTCATATCTTGCCATATATCTCACAATTCAAGAAATGTACTGCACTATATATTTGTTGACAAGATGATTGACTTGTATATTTTACAGGCCATTATTGCTGACAATTCCATTCTTCATGAAGTTTGCAATGGCTGATGAAGGAATGTTAGCACAAGATTGATGGAACCAATTCCTTACATGAACAGCATTGTGCAACCATAAGGGCACCGTCATGGGGCTGCCTAAATATGCAGATAAATGGTATTCTTTCGTCCAACTTCTTGTAGGTTACAATCTGTCTTTAGACATTTCAATGGAAAAGGTAGTAATTTTCTTGTCTGGAAGGACATTGCTAGATGGTGTCACATCTTGTCTGATCAAAGGTTATCACTGATGGCCACTGCATGAAGCTGTTGCAATTGCAATAGCAAATAGCCCACAATCATTGCCTCCAGCCTGTCTCTGTATTTCTTAATAAGATAGGCTCCAGCGTAATGCTCCATCCAGGCAAGGCCTTTCAGCATATCCAATTCTCAATGATAAGAACAGATATATTAAAGCATAAGGCGCATGTATTAGGTGTGATCAAATATCACTGTACATAGTCCTCAACTCCATTCACCCGACTTGAAGAAAACATGTCAAACAATTAAAAAAATAAAAATATAAATAATCACTGAATATTAGTAGACGTAGTTTAGACACAATGACTTACTGGTTCTGGTGGGAGGCTGTCAACAACACTGTACACTTGGTGCTCCAACATTTGATGCACAAACGCAGTGGCTGCCAGTATTCATGATCTGCACATAATTCTCTACTGGAGTTCCAGTGAGTGAGCCTCCACTGCCTGGTGCCAAATATTGAACTGGCTGAAGGCCACCCATCTTTGGAAACTGTACATGAAGTAAGGCCTGAGCTTCGTTAATGTAAATGTCCTCCAACCATACTTCAGATTGGAGAGTTACGTGAAAGTATCTGGGTAACTCTCAGTAGCTGACAAGATGTTTGCATGGTAGGCATTTACCATTTACCCTCAGTACAGTCTGGGTCGCATCAGTCACAAAACAATCTGTCTCAATCTGTGAAGATTCCGCATCGTTTCTGGTTGTCGTTGGTCCTGGTAGTGCGTGTGGGTGGTTGGACTGGCGGTAGAATGATGACTGTGCTCAGTATAGGGTAAGAGTTGACACCACACCAAGGTTTGCTGTGCACTGCCTCTTCCTTGGTGGACTCCTCTGTGCAATATTCATGGCCATATTTACAGTGGCTTCCTGGATACTAGTACCACAATCACAGTCACAATTTGGAAGCTTTTCTCTTGCCTGGTATCAAAATACAACTTGTGCTTCGCCTTGGTTCTTCAATTTTTTCTCGTACCAGTTCATCCAGGGCCTGTACCTAAGTGAATAAAAACGTGAAATACATATAATAAAAAGAGTTGCTGTGGATCACATCAGTACGAAAATGCCAATAATTTCATCAAAATGCACAGCTAATTTTATTTTTTGAGTTTCCAAATCATATTTTTTGGCCATTGGACAATCTTTACCTTTGCTACATTATCTTCCAAGTCTATTTTAATCTCTTCAGGAGACACGTCAGTGTGTATATTCACATAGTGTAACTTCTTCACAATCAATTATGCATTGATGGCTATGGCATCCCAAGATGTGCGATAGAACATCAGTACAAAGGGCTGCTGCTTTGATGATGATTATATACCAGTGTTGATGCCATAAGTGGTGGGAAGCACAAATCTAAGATATCAACAAATGCAAACCATGAGAAGAACTACAATATACCAACCAACAGTTACAATTGCTATATTGGAACTCTAGGTCATAGGATGGATTACAAAAATCCATCCTAATAGCAAACTGCTACAGCAGATACACTGACCACCATTGATGCATAGTAAAGTAAAGCTTCAAATATAGTAACTTACTTGTTCCAGTCAGTTTGGCTGTCATTTGTATATTTGGACAGTATTCTCTTAATTGTCTGGTTTGCTTGCTCATCCTGGCCATTTGTTTCTGGATGGTATGTAGAACACATCATTCGCTTCACCTCAAAGGCTCAACGATGAAATCATTTACTTGAGTTGGAAAAGCAAAACAGCATGAAATAGATACCAAGTATAATGCACACTAACTATGTTACTAATAACATTCACTGTAAAAAGAAGCTATCTGCGTAGTAGTTATGGAGAAAAGGTGAGTTGTCTGACCACCACTGTCAACTAAATATAACATTGAGAAATCCTGAATTGAAGTCTCATTCAGCGTTTTTATGCTTCAAGAAACACCTTGAATGTTAAATGCATTGGATATTTAAGACTTGTCACTAACCTGGTTAATAAATTCACGGCCCTGGTCCATGATCTTTTTCCTTGGAAGAGAGTCACTTTAGCAACATCATCAGCAGACTTTGACTTAATGGGAAGAGCAAACACCCACTTGGTGAAAAGGTCAGTTACAGTGCAGACATATCTGTGGCCTTTATCAGTAGCTGCAAATGGGCCAATCAGGTCAATGTCCAGAGTCTCACATCTTTAATATAAAATATAAATATAATGTCTAACAAGATTGAAAAAAACGCAGTTATTATACTCAAACTCCTCTTATCTGGGTAGGCACTATCCATAACTGAGAAACAGCCCAATATTGATGATTTGCCTTGAATTTTGTACATGCACATGCAGTGCACGTGTACATACTACACATGTGCACTGACTGAAAACAACATGAACACAATTATTTTAAAAAGAAATGATGGTGTTTGCCTCAGTGATTCTCCGTCTCATCCGAGCTGCAGTGTCGTGCCATTTCTTCACAAGAAGATTTTTTTGGAGGAACATGTGATACACATGACTTGATTGAGCAATGTGCGAGTGCCTAGTACACAGGCATCCTCAGATGACTGACTTGAAAAATCAAATATCAACCTGAGGGATATAGTACGATAGTTTGTTAGATCAACGTCATAGGTAAATGGAATTATTGGTATATACTTATCTGTAGATATCTGTCTCCCAGCAATGGCTTAGCTAGGTGAGTAATTTATCTGTAGATATATGTCGCCTAGCAATGGCTTAGCTAGGCGAGTAACACTTATCTGTAGATGTCTATCTCTCAGCAATGGCTTAGCTAGGCGAGTGATACTTATCTGTAGATATCTATCTCTCATCAATGGCTTAGCTAGGCGAGTAATACTTATCTGTGGATATCTGTCGCCCAGCAATGGCTTAGCTAGGCGAGTAAACACTTATCTGTAGATGTCTATCTCTCAGCAATGGCTTAGCTAGGCGAGTGATACTTATCTATCTCTCAGCAGTGTCTAAGCTAGGTGAGTAATACTTATCTGTGGATATCTGTCTCCCAGCAATGGCAGCTAGGCGAGTATGTAGATATCTATATCTCAGCAATGGGGTGAAGTTCACGTAATATGGCAAGCGAGTAATATGGCGCGACACCAGCACCACCATGTCTATCTATCATAACTGTGGAGAAACAAATCCACCACACAGCTTCTGCACACACTCCAATATTCGTCTAGAGGCAGACTTGTTGTTTAGGAGAAGAGAAATCGAGCTTTCAAACTTCTTTACACCTAGAAAGAGGGTATTGTAATGACCAGAGAGGAGCGGGAAGTTCAATGTACTCAGAAATGTTGAGTATGTAATAGTTGAACCTTCCTAAGAAGGGATATGGTCGTACTCTGAAGGCAACTGCAATTTCTGCAAAATGGGAGGAAAAGGGAAAAAAACATGACATGCCAGTAGGCTTTGGAATTGCAAGTGAAGATCTTGGAAGACGAACTCAGGGAGAGAAAAAATAGCTCAAATAATCTTAGAAAAGATGTGGCTCACCTGTAAAAGGGTATGGGAAATTAGAGACAAAAACCAAGCAAGACATAACTGAGGAACCTGCCCCAGCAAAGACCTTCTCTTCACTCTTTTCACAGAACACCAAAGTGCCAGAGCCTGCTGTGATTAACATACCCATATTCAGAAAACCTTGAAAGAAGAAGAGAGAGATAGTAAACACCAAAGTAAGAACATTGTTGTGGATTTCATGAAGAAGCCAGAGCTGAAGGAGACATCGTCCCAACAGTAAATAGCATAGCACCTACTCTGAAGATTGACCTGGCTTTAGAAATCTTTGGTTTTAGGGGTAAGAAGAGAGATGGAAAAACAGTTTGACTCAAGTAAAGATTGGGGCAGACCAACTACGAGAATTCCTACAAAAGGCCAAACACTACTTCCCCTGCATGGAAGGATGTTTACATTAATCCTGACTTAACCCATGCACAGGCCTAAAAAAGTGCTCCATTGTATTCAAGGTTTGTTAATGCCATACTTTTATGGCACTCCTTCCCTTGTAGAAACATGGACAGATGGCGTGTGAGGAGCTTTACCTGATACTTCTCAATGGTGGATGAATACACTTACAGTTGTGATTGATTTTGAACATAAATAATTTTTAAAGTGTATAGGAACCCCTGTCTTGCTAGATACAGCTAAAGTATGATAGTATGCCCTTCTCTCCTCTCAAGCATTATACATAAGGACTATTAATTCAATGTAATATTATTGTCCAACAAACACACACACATACACAGACATTTCTCATAATGGTATATTATGCCATATCACAGAGGTTCAGCTACAGCATATTCCAGAGGACATCCAACAGCCTGAGCATTTCTACACTACAAAAGCATGTCTACTAGAAATGAATGCAAGGCATTGTGTGGAGAGCATTTGAACACATTGCTCAAATATTGTCCCATTCCAAAGCATATTTGCAGGGTTAACATTATCCACAAATCTGTAAATTATTAATATCATCAAATTAAAATATAATATATAAGGTAATATATTCCTCACAGGTTTCAAAGAGTATCAACACAATACACAATCATTTCCATTTTAGACCTCTATCCGTTGCGATCATTTCCATTTTAGCAAATTTGCTCGCGTGTGTTGCGAGTGGCTAGTATTCAGAATGAAACTTCACCTGAGCTTAAGGAAGCTTCTCTACCGTGGGATGCCATGCTTCTCCCATGATTTTTTTTATAACACTCCTAAATCTCGGTTCTCCTTGTTCTGCTGCTGTTTCAGAAGCAGGCTTTGACTTTTCTCTTTCTCTCCTTTTCTGAAGTCTATTTTCTTTATCCATTTTGGCAAAATCAAGCAGATAGCTGTAAGATTTGGAATCTACAGCTGTGCACGTATATTTTAGTATGCATCTGCGCACAAGAATCCACAAGACAACTAATTCCAAATCACACCTAAAACTAGACCGCGATAAATCTGTGGGCTTGGAAGAGTGCTGTAGCAGCTAGCGTTGTAGTTTTCATCACTCATCAGTTGACTTCCTTCTTCGTTCCCAGACAAGACGAGTGCAGCTGCTTATACAGCTGTGGTTTGTATTAGTTAACTCTCTCTCCAGCACTTGTATTGTAAAACAAAAAACTGTGGGCGCTTAGAAAGTTCAAAACAATCATGCCTAGAGTACAATCAAGTAATTTTAAGTGACAATAGGCTCGACTGGCTGGAGTATCAGCAGGCAGTGGAAGAAATGTTCATGGAGTGAGAAGAGGAGGTGAGAGAGCTTGAGCAAGAGTTGGGACCAGGGAGGAGACAGGAGATGAAAAGTGGGGGGTGGCTGAGATATGCATGCAGACATTTTGCTGGACTCCGCCCACCTTGTCTAGCCATATATACTAGCTAATTGAATCATTATACTTCCTCCCATCGATTCTGACTCAACTGACAAATTTAATTTAAAGGACTCAACGGTGTATTGTTTGCATGATTGTGTGTACAAAGATAAATATAATACCTAAGGAATGCTTCCAAAAAAACTTCTTTCGTTCATTATTATTAATAAATACATTGGCGACTGAAACCAAGTCAAGTGTGTCAGTTAAATCTTTGTGGACATGGAGAAGCAAGCAATTATTAAGCTTTACTTCGGTCGTAGACCTTGTGTACGTTAAGACATGCTTCAGTGCAGAAAAGGTTCTTTCAGCCATTACAGATGTAACAGGGATTGTTAGATAGAGACGAGGGAGCTGATGCACAGTTGGTAGCATTGTTTTTGAAAATGCTTTTCTTGTTCATCACAGATCGTCTGTACAGAAGTGACTTTCATCACTTCAGGGCTACCTTGCTTGACAACATCTTGTAAGAGTTGGAGGTGTCTGGCTAAGTCTGACATATTGACATCATCTTTGTAGCAAGATTTCTTCAGCTCTTCCATGCTGTCTTCATAATCATTACCATTTGCTGCACTCACAAAAGTTTTTTCAATTGCCAGGATTGATGGAATATGTTGTTTACTAAACCTGTCTTCCAACTCACCATAGAACAGGTCACATGCTTCAAAGAATGTTTGCTGAAAGTATGCCTTTGCAGACATAAAAAGGTGTGGTTCACTGCCACTTTCAAAACATGGAGGATGCCTTCTGTAACGAGGTAATTCTAGTTGGCCAATATTGAACCTTTCAGCTGGTGACACACTTGTCATAAAACCTGTCGAAATTTTAATCAGTCCTGTTTCATTTGAAGAATATCTTGGCAGCATCAACTGCAGAGAGTGCTTCATGCAAAGCTATGTCTTCTTTTTGCAAAGTGAAATCTGTTGCACTAAATAAAGTGACTGAGTTGAAGACCAAATAAAGTGCTGAATTTTTCCAAAAATTGTTTCAAACCAGCAACCTTTACACCATATTCATCATGCGTTGTTGAATTAATTTCCTCCAATGCCTCTAACAATAGAGTGTAGTCTTTGAGAATGGCTTCTATTGCAACAGTTCTTGCTATCCATCTGGTAGAACATAATGGCTTCAGACTAATACCTCCACTTGTCTTCAATGAAAAGAGATGTTGTCGTTTCGGAGATAGACGAATGAGCTTGCTTATTTCCTTCACTGTTTTGAGACCATCTCTGATACATGCAAGCTTCCTTCCAACATCCTGTAAGCAAAAATTCAGGGAATGTACACAACAATGCAGTGCAATTGCAGAAGGGTATTCATTTCTAAACCTTGTTGCCACACCAGATTTTTTTCCCTGCATGTTGGCAGCTCCATCATAGGCCTGTCTTCGACATAATGATATTGCAAGGCTGCATCGAATCAGTAGATCTTTGATTACTGTGAAAAGACGAAGACTCTCTGCTCTATTGTCAGGAACCCTAAATAAGCCAATTGAATCTTCTCGTACTGCATAGTCAGTATTCACCGAGCGGACAAATCGAGCACTGGTCAATCTTTTCCATTTTCCTTAAAAGGGTTCGAAGTAGTGTCTGCCCTAGAATAGAAATTTGCTCATTAACTGACTGATGACTAGTGAATCGGTTTTCTTTGGTACAGTTTTTTATAGCTTCATTATTCTCACTCCAAACCAGCAGAAGCTGTTGTAAGTTACCTTCCTATTCAGTATGGCTATTGCTTGACGAGTAAGATATCGTATGCATTTTAACTGCATTAGCAGTCCTTCTCTTCGGGTTTGCTGAAGTTGTTGCACATGACAGCTCAGCTGGCTCGCAATTGATGGCGTCCCACGAGCTATCTATTTTAATTTTGCTTCTCTATGATTATGTGAAACTTCATGTCCTCTGAACTTTTCCAAGGCTTTTTTCCAATTCAGAAATCCTGATTTAGTAAAAGCACTGTCCCCCATTTTACTGAATGGAAGTAAACCATGCTTGTTGCTATAACGACAATAAAGACAAAAGACTTTCTTTTGTATAATGCAAATACTAAGCCAAGGAAACTCTTTATACCACTTTGGTTGAAAATTTCTCTATTTAGATACTAGTAGTGCTAGTGTTGGCTTATTAACTGGTTGAAAAGCTTCTATGCTACTACAACATTGTGACATGGCACTGATTTGAAGTTTCAGGGTTGGTAAGATAGGAATGTTTGAGTTTGTCTCCTTTGAATGCTGCTCTACATTTTCTGGACTTCCATGTTGACCATCTCCTTTTTCATCACTGCCATCAACAACCATTGCTTCAGATTCATCACAATCACTGGCTTCTGAACTGACTTCCAGCTCCTCAGTTTTCTTTGCTTTACTGGACCAACTTTTTAATGAGGCTTGTCGTTTAGACATAATGTAGCTATCAATATGGGCCTACAACTCAACTTGGTATCTAGATAATAATGTAGCTGGTTATAATGCCATGTGGTCTAGATGCTGAGCTTGCAAGTTGGTTAATTGGCATTATAATATGCACAAGTCAGTGTCAGTGTAGGTGCCTCAGTGCACTAATGAATTATGGTTAAATTTTAATAACATGCACAAGTTAGTATAATAGACACCTCAGTGCCACTAATTAAACCATGAACATCTAGTGTGCAGTCTGCCTACATAACAAAGTTCTATCTGCACAAGGCAGTTCATGAATGATCAAACTAAACGTGTTGACATTGACAAAAAATGGGGGGGCTTAGCCCACCCAGTATAAAAATTGGGGGGCCAGAGCCCCCCCTACCCCCCTGTTTTCTCCGCCACTGGTTGGGAGGAAACATAATTGAAGAGATGTGGGGTAGGTGGAATGAGAAAGTTTTGGCTGCAGCAGAGAAAGGAATTGGAAGAAAGAAGATTACAGACAGGTCAGAGGGATGTTGGTCAGAGGATGTGGAGTGGTTAATAAGGGGGGCTAAGGAAAAAGCTTCATATCTGGCTTTCCTGGACATAAGTAAGGCATATGATACGTGTGTGGGGAGGAACTGTTGCAGCAGTTGAGGCAGTATGGAGTAGAGGAGAAACTTGTGAGGACATCTGTAGGATTCATTGTATAGTGGGGTGGAGACAACGGTGATATTGAGCGGAAGTAGGTCAAGGTAGTTTGCTGTGGAGAATGGGCTTAGGCAGGGATGTCCTTTGTCTCCACTTCTTATCAATATTAATTTTATGGTAATGGCAGAGGAATTGGAGAGAGCTAGGATACAAAGTGGAAGGCTGTTGGTGTGGGGCACTTATGTATACAGATGATGTTGTTCTTCTGGCTGACTCACAGAGCGAACATGCCATACCCCTTGCCCATCTCCCAACTCTAAAGTTCAACTTCCATTTATCTTAAACAATGCCAGCCTTTCTGTGCTTGTTTGAACTCTGCTAGGAACACCCTCATCTGGACTTCTATGCTTCTGGTAAATCTCACTCGCGAGCATCTCTATGTCTACAACAGTAAAACAGTCACTACAACAGAGATCCATCCAGGAGCGACTTTTTTCTCTACTACGTAGGATTTTGATTGAAGCACCTGACATCCATTCAAAGGGTCTGGCCCTTTCTTGTGCCCTTCCTCATGCTGGAGCCTGGTTAAATGTTATTCCCCTTTAAGGCTTTGGGTCTCTATCTGTATGATCGGGAGTTACGCCTTAGTCTTGATTATTGTCTAGGGCTTCCAATGTTCGATGAGAATGTGCCATGTCCCATCTGCCATAGGATAGCCGATTCTATGGGTGATAATCAAGTTGGTTGTGGTGGTAACGGAGATAGAATCCATCGTCATGATTCTATTAGAGATTCTGTCTTCTCTGCAGCCCAGTCAGCAGCACTAGCCCCTAGGAAGGAGCTTCCTGCACTGATCCCAGGTACCTGTAGTCGTCCTGCCGATGTTTTCATTCCTAACTGGGAAAGAGGGCAGCCTGCTGCTATTGATGTTTCTGTAATTTCAACTATGCAACATCTGACTCAGGTTGGGGCCTCCATTCGTGGACATACGGTCACTATCGGGGTGAACAGGATAATAGCAGCTCATTCAGGAGCTTGCCGAGAAGTCGGTGTCCTCTTCATCCCTTTGGTGGCTGAATCTTTAGACGGTTGGTGCCCTGAAGCAGTTTCTACCATTAGAGCTATTGGTCGCCTGCAGGTATATATCCGGCTTGGAATACCTTCAGTGGATTCCATCTGCCATCTCTTTCAATGCCTCTCCTCAACCTCTGGCGCAGTAATGACGGGCTTTGGCTAAGAAGATTGGCTATCCGTTCTCCAGCTGTGGATGGTGTCGCTTGATCTCGGACTTTTATTGTTGTTGTTTGTGGTTTTTGTGGTTTTTATCTTGCTTTTGTTTTTTGTTTTTGCCTCTGTCTTTTGGTCGCCATTGTTTCGTTGGTGTGTTGGAACTTTTAGTAGCTTGTACATTATATGAAACTAACGTGGGGGGGAAAAAAGGGGGGAAAAAGAAGAAAAAAAATGATAGCGAGTCTGCAGTAGATGGCTCTGCAGCTTTCCACCTAAGAAGAGCATCGAAGCTATCGGGACGGTCCAGGGGCGTAGGAAGCAATTTTAAAGTGGTAAGGTCATTTGAAGCAATGGTCCAAACGCTGATGGTTGTAGTTCCAGTTTGGGAGTGAGTAAAGGGAGGTATATATTGTATGTACTCAATTGTAATTATATATAATAATAAAAAGTATTACCATTTCTTATTATAAATTGCTGGTTCATATCTCTGTGTAAGAACTCCTCATCCCCAGCAATTTAAAAGAGAAATTGTCCATCAACCTGGACACATCAGCATCAAGTCAACTGAAATTATTTTCTCTCTTACCAACTGTGTATAATAATAATGTATTATATAATTTATAGTTGTGTGTGGTATTCTTTTCTTAAAAAATTAAATTAGTGCCAAATAATTGTGTAAAATTAGGAACAATAAAAGATTGATAGAATTATTACTAATTCATAGTGATTGAGTTCTATAGGTCACTGGGTTTGAATGTGCCAAAAATTGATAAGCGATGTTCACTTTCAGAAACAAAATCATTGGCAACCGAAATTAAGTCCAACCTATCAGTCGCATCTTTATGAATGTGCAGAATCATGAGATGATTTAATCGGACTTCAGTCATGGTGGACCTCAAATACGATTTTATTCTCCTTAACCCTTTAATGTGGAAAAGCCACTATAGTGGCTCGGCTACTGAATGTGGATTAACATTTTAATTTTCGCTGCACTTTTTCTAATGCACATACCTTAATCCATGCCATAAGACTTCATCAATGACCAAGTATCATAAATTTTCAAACATTTTAACATCAGATACACATAAACGAAATTAAAATGTAACATATAACGGCATACAATATGTAGATTGGTAATCTACTTGTGATTTCAACTTGTGATTGTTGTCAAGTTATGCTAACTTGTAACTTGGAGTAGGAAGAACCTAGAGCTACAAAACAAAGTCCACTGAATGCACCATGAGGTGTTCTACAAAATGGTAGCCAAAACTTTCAAAAAATGCTGAGTGTGCAATAGTTACTGAGCATGCTTAATTAAAGCCACTATAGTGGTTTTTCCACATTTAGGGGGTATACATTTTCGGGTACTCTCCACATTGAAGGGTTAAAGCACTGAAGGATGGGGCTCAATAAATTATGCTAGCATTTTTTTAATCATTTTAGGTGTGCTGAAGCATTGAGAATAATGCTGGCATTATAGGCACTGATTCCAAGCATTATAGGCAGGATTTTTTTTTTTAAAGTTAATTTTTGAAATGATGCAAAAAAAGCAGACTGGATCACAAGTTTAATTTTATACAGCAGATATATATCTATGCACACAAAATGTATATAATATACATCTATCACTTAGCATAGTTAGCACACAGCTACTTGTATCATAGGCGTAGCAGTACATTTTGCATTGCTAAGGCAAATATATAGTGCAGGGGGCCTGGCCATGCCAAATTTTGTATAACCATACCCTGTACCTTTCCCACACTTATATAGGAAATTTAATAAAATACTTTCAATAATATGAATGACTGAACTTGAAATGTTGACATTCAGCATCTTGATGATACTTAGAAAAATGGAACTCCTACAATGGTAAGATAAGGTACAAAAATTAAATTTAGTTAGCTATTTTTACGCAGACGAGCATCCTTCCAGTTATTATATAGCCTTTGGTATCCTTTGGTAATAAAAGCTAGATCTCTTCTGTTATACCTATATAGACAATAACCACCCTTACATGTATAAACATTGCTACGTACGACCCTTTACCTCACACACGACTCCTTTACCTCGCGCATGCATACTAGCACACATTCATTCGCTATACACATTTCCTACTGATAACTTGTTGAACTCGTCCAGTTGCATCAGCTAGGTGAATAGCTTACTGAGCTTAACTATGTGTATAGCGAAATCTTCGATAGTGATTGGTAGTACCTAGCCCCGCCCGAAGAAGTTAGGAGGGGGACCGTTGTTCGATATTTCCAATTACCGCCCACCCGCCTAATGGCTGTTGACTGCCCATACCCCGGCTGCGACTTCTCGACACCAGCAGAGTTGATCCCCGTGGTGACTGCGGCCGTGCTGAATGGACACATGCTGATCCACAGCCAGGCGACCCGGGCTAAGCCCACCCCGGTCAAGCGCCCAGAGATAACGGCCGGGGGCACCACTGAAGCCTGGCACTACTTTGCCACCAGATGGAGGGCATACTCCATGGCAGTAAGACTAACGGGCACTGATGTGGCCATCCAGCTGCTCGAGTGCCTCGAGCCGAAGCTAAGAAGGGACGTCACCCGCAATGCGGTGGGCCCTTTACCCATTGATGATTTTTCGGAGACAGACCTCCTCGCTGCCATCAAGGCCCTTGCAGTGCGGGAGGAGAACCCGAAAGTGGCCAGGGTCGCCCTCTCCCGCATGGTGCAGGACCGGGGGGAACCCATTCGCTCGTTCGCTGCCCGCCTCCGAGGCCAATCTGAGGTGTGCAGGTTCACACAAAAGTGCTCTGGCTGTGAAGTCGTCAACAGCCAAGGGGAGCAAAGAGTTGCTGATCAACTCTGCATCGGCCTGGCAGATGCAGATATTCAGGAAGATCTCCTGAAAGACACAAACCAAAACATGACTGTCGAGGAGACAATCAGGTTTGTCGAGGTGAGGGCCGCAGGCAAGCGGTCCGCGGTCACCATCACCACACCCACCTCGACAGACTCATTGGGTGACGACCATGACCAAGGGGATGCTATCAATAGCGCGTACCGACGCCAACAGAGACAGCCAAACCCAGTCACACCAAGGACAACAAGGAACCTGCCCCAACAGAACAGAGGGCAACCCAGCAACACCACCCGCCCCAAGATCAACCCGAAGGCAGTGTGTTGCTTCTGTGGCCACCAAGGCCACGGTGAGAGGGAACGGACAGCGGTGCGAAGGCTCGAATGCCCCGCCTTTGGCTCCACTTGCTCCTCCTGTGGTAGACAACACCACTACGCACAGATGTGCTGGTCGAGACAGGCGGAGTAAGAGAGCGCGATCTCCGAGACAGTGGCAACCATGACCGAGGGATCGCTACCACACCAATCGTGGGACTCCAGCACCATGACCTGGACCCAACGCCGCTCCCCGCCCCAACCCAACATGGAGGTGAGAGTCTCGTCCCACCGAGAGGATTTCAGGGCCCACGGCCACACCCTCAGGGTAGAAAGGCACAATATCGCCACCACAGCCCTAGCTGACACGGGGTGCCAGAGCTGTCTGGCAGGCCCAGCCCTCATGAAGGAACTGCTCCTTACTGACCACGACCTGGTCCCGGCCACGCTCCTCATGAGCTCCGCCAGTGGCAACCCCCTCCCCATCAAGGGTGCCGCTCTCCTCAGAATATCCACCCACTCAGGCCGTGAAACGCGGCAGATGGTATACTTCAGCGACCTGGCCTCCAAACTATATCTCGGCCTGGCCAGCTGCATCGATCTGGGACTGATTCACACGGAGTTTCCCCTCTGCAAGCAGACGCCACCTTCGAGAGACGGCACGGATGCATGGGCGACCCCGAATCGGCCCCCACCCCCTGAAGTCGCGAACCTGCAGACCAGAACTATGGACAGCCCCTCGACACCTGTGGTGAGCAAACCCTCCCATAACCAACCCAGACCCTGCTCATGCCCCACCCGTGCCCCGCCCCCTGTCAGACCCACCTCCCTGCCATTCCCTGGCACTGAGGCCAACCGTCACAGGCTTGAACGTCACTTGCTGGACTTATACTCAGCAAGTGCGTTCAATGTCTGTGAGCATCAACCCCTTCCCATGATGTCAGGACCCCCCCTCTCCCTCAACATTGACCCCAACGCCATCCCCAAACCCTGCCACAACCCCATTGATATCCCAATTCATTGGCAGGACGAGGTGAAGGCCGGCCTTGACCGGGACGTCCGCCTCGGCGTGCTGGAGAAGGTCCCCCTGGGTACGCCCGTCACTTGGTGCCACCGTATGGTCATCTGCACCAAGAAGGACGGGTCACTCAGGAGGACCATCAACCTTCAACCACTCAACCAGCACGCCACGCGCGAGACCCATCACTGCCCATCCCCATTCCATCAGGCAAGAGCCGTTCCAGGCAACACCAAAAAGACCATCTTCGACGCCTGGAACGGCTACCACTCCGTGGCCCTCAAAGAAGCTGACCGCCATTACACCACCTTCATCACCACCTGGGGAAGGTACCGCTACTGCTCGGCCCCCCAGGGGTACATCGCCTCAGGTGATGCCTACACGGCCAGGTACGATGCCCTCGTCGCCAACGTGATGTCGAAGACCAAATGCATCGACGACGCTCTGCTTTGGTCGGACGACATCACGGGAGCATTCCACCAGGCGACTGAGTGGCTCCACATCTGTGCCGTGAACGGCATCACCCTGAACCCGCGCAAATTCCGCTTTGCCCAGGACAGAGTGGAGTTTGCCGGGTTCGACATCACCCCCTCCGAAGTACGACCAGCTCCGAGGTTCCTCAACTCTATCACCGACTTCCCCACCCCTGCAAGCATCACGGACATCCGCGCCTGGTTCGGCTTGGTGAACCAGGTCGCCTATGCATTTTCCCTCACCGCCACCATGTTACCATTCAGGGCCCTCCTGAAGCCCACCTCACCATTCCTCTGGACACCAGCCCTGGACCACGCGTTCCAGGCATCCAAGTCGGAGATTGTAGAGAAGATTCGCGACGGGGTGGCCATATTCGACCGAAACCGCCCAACCTGCCTGGCAACAGACTGGAGCAAAGACGGGATAGGGTACTGGCTATTCCAGAAGCACTGCCAGTGCCCATCCCGGGAGATCCTCTGTTGTCGGGAGGGTTGGCGCGTCACCCTTGTGGGTTCCAGGTTTACCCACCCTGCCGAGTCCCGCTACGCCCCTGTGGAGGGCGAGGCTCTGGCAGTGGCGGATGCCTTAGACAAAGCCCGGCACTTCGTCCTCGGGTGCAGCGATCTAGTGGTAGCTGTAGACCACAAGCCCCTCCTCAAACTGTTCGGGGATCGCTGCCTCGAGGACATACCTAACCCACGCCTCCGCAACATCAAGGAGAAGACCCTCCGGTACCGGTTCCGGATGGTGTACATTCCTGGCGTTAAGAACCTCACCAGCGATGCCCTCTCACGCCACCCATCCGGAACCCGGACGCCTCCCCAGCTCCACCTCCCCGATGATGTTGCGAACCCCAGCCCAGCCTGTCCGGGCAGCCCTGCCTCCACACTCTGCGCCATCACCAATACCACCTCTGCGCATATAGACGAGTCCGGCCTCTCCACCGCCATCTGCAAGGCAATCTCTTCAATCCCCATCAGCTGGGAGCACCTCCAGACAGCCACCGCCTCCGACGCTACCCTTCAGGACCTGATGTTTTATATCGAGCAAGGCACACCCGACAACAGGCAGATGCTCCCAGCCCCCATCAGGGACTACTTCTCAATCCTCCCACACCTCTCCATCGTAGACGGTGTGGTATGCTACGGGGAACGACTTATCATCCCCACATCCCTGAGACCAACTTGCCTATCCACCCTCCATGCAGCCCACCAGGGCACGAGCGGGATGACTGCCAGAGCCACCTCCTCCCTGTTCTGGCCAGGTATGCCCGCAGACATCGCTGCAACCAGGAACAGGTGCCCAGCATGCAACGGCAACGCCCCCTCTCAACCTGCCATGCCGTCAGTCACCCCAGAAGAGCCAGAGTACCCCTTCCAGCACATCTGTGCGGATTACTTCCACCACAAAGGATCCGCATACCTTGTGCTGGTAGACCGGTACTCTGGTTGGCCAATCACCAAACCGGCCACCAACGGCGCAGCAGGCCTCGCCACCATACTGAGAGAGACATTCGGCACCTATGGCATCCCCACCACTCTAACCTCGGACGGCGGCCCAGAATTTGCCGCTCATACCACCAGGGAGCTCCTCACCTCTTGGGGCATCCACCACCGCACCTCCTCTGCCTATAACCCACACTCCAATAACCGAGCAGAGACCGCGGTCAAATCCATGAAGAGGCTCATTTCGGGGAACACAGGACCAGGAGGCACACTCACCACCAAATTCCACAAGGCCCTCCTGGTCTACCGCAACAGCCCGAACCCAGACACAAGGATGTCACCCGCCGAATGCGTATTTGGTCGCCCCATCCGTGATGCACTACCCGGCCTCCCCACGCGGCTGCGACAAACCCATGCATCAGAATCACAACTCCACCAGAGGCAACAAGCCAGATCCCATCGCCAAACCCTCGGCAGAGCACGCTGGGACGAACACACCCACGGCCTTTCCCCCCTTCGTTGCGGTGACAGAGTATTCATCCAAAATCAGACAGGCCGCCACCCAACGAAGTGGGACAAAACTGGATTGGTCGTGGAGGTGCTCCAGTACCACCAATATGCCGTGAGGATGGACGGATCGGGCCGCCTCACCACAAGGAACAGACGATTCCTACGTCGTCAGACGGAGACTCAACCAGCCCAGCCGACTCGCCCGCTCAGCCGTCCGCTGCCTGGCACTCCTCCCATTGCATACCCCCCTCCCATACCACCAACCTATATTCCACCCCCCATTGAATACCCCCCTCCCCTACCACTACCATCTACTCCACCCCAGATCGCCCCCCCACCGCTCCCGCCCCCTCAACCGATACCCCAGACCAAACTGCCCCCTACTACACCGGGGACACCTGTACATCCACCATCAACATCAACAAAGCCAACCGGACGCAAGCCCGCCCTGCTGGCTACCCCGGCAGACGGACGATCATACGCCTCCGTCGCCGGCACCGGAACCCCGCCTCATCGCCCCACCCAGACCGCCCAGAAAACCCTGGCCTTGACGCCCGCCATCAACCCCCCCAAGAACCCCAACCCAGCGGCCGCGCTGAGACGCAGCAAGAGAGGAGCAAAACCAGTCGTACGCTACGGACAGAGAACTATCAGTCCCCCTTAAGACGGACTTGGGGGGAGATAGACAATAACCACCCTTACATGTATAAACATTGCTACGTACGGCCCTTTACCTCACACACGACTCCTTTACCTCGCGCATGCATACTAGCACACATTCATTCGCTATACACATTTCCTACTGATAACTTGTTGAACTCGTCCAGTTGCATCAGCTAGGTGAATAGCTTACTGAGCTTAACTACTATAGTCCACTAGGCAGCAAGTTCCTCTCATTTACTTTTGAGCAATATTAACAGAATCACTGGCTTCTTTGTATTCAAAACAGCGTTTTTCTCCCTTGTTACCAAAAGAACGACTAGGAAAGTGAAAATTCTTTGGCTGATGAGTAGTTTGTTTGGTAGTTTCACTTTGTTCTTCAACGTTACACAGTCACAGTCGCGACAACTATGAGCATGCTGACCACGAGACAAATTATAATGGTGCGACCACGTGATACGGGTGTGGTTTAGTGAAAGTATTGGTCAGGCAATTGCCGTTACGCCTATGTAGATGACCACTAACTCATGTGCTAACTAGACTAGTCTGACATGTGACTAACTAGACTAGTCTGACATGTGACTCATCTAGCTCACTCCCAAGGACTGAAAAATGGCTGAATGTGCAAGTGATAGTTTTTCTGAGACTGAAGAAACTCAGCCTTAGCCTGAAGCTCCTGTTACACCGAACACCACCAGTAGTGTTACCATTGATGTTCCCAGTCTTTTGAGTAAGCTGAGAAGTCCTGCACCAACAGACCTGTCAAGAAAGAGGAACTAATCCTCCCACTGGCTTGAAGCGGGGTAAGGGTGGTGTGGCTACTGAGCCCTCTGTTCTCCCTTCAACAAGGATCAAAGAATTTTCCAACGAATATCTCTCTGTGGTATAAAGAAAATTGTTTTGTGAGTGCTGTAGAGAGCCTATGTCTGTTAAAAAGAGTGTAACATTTAATCAGCTAAGCATGCTAGTGAAGCTAAAAGCTTCAAAGAAAGTGCAAGATCAAAATGTAGCTGACATGTTAAAGAAGTATGGTGCAGAAAAACACCCAGTTGGAGAAAATCTTTCAGATGAAGTCAGTCTTTCGAGTTAAAGTTGTGAAATCGTTTTTGAAAGCTGGAGTACCTCTAAGCAAGATTGAGTGTTTTAGAGAAGTATTTGAAGAAAATGCCTTCAAACTCTCTCACAGTAATAATTTACGCCAATTAATTCCATTTATTCTTGAACAAGATTGCCAGCATCAAAAATAACATTAATGGAAAAGAAGTAGCTGTAATCTTTGATGGAACAACCCAAGCAATGGTTATAGTGGTTCGTTTTGTGGATGTGAGAAGTGGCAACTACAGCAACGTGTTGTCAGGCTAATATTGCTATATAGCTAAGAGCCTTAAAGGCGAAGAAGTGGCCAGACAGTTGACTATCTAATCAACTTGGTATTGTCTCAAATCAGCTAGCAGCTATGCGTGATCGTGCTTCGGTTAACAATGTAGCAATTCAAACTCTAAAAATTGTTTACCCTTGTATTCTAAATGTGGGGTGCTTCTCAGCACCCCACATACACAAGACAAAACTGGCTTGGAGAGAAACTACAGGTCTGCCAGTCCCAATGTTCGATGGTGGTCGAAATGGGAGGTAATGAAGCACATGCTTGATGCTTTTGGGGAGGTTCATCCCTTCCTTGAAAATAATGATCTCCCACCTACCAAACAAAAGCTTTTGGATATTCTCAATAACCCTCCCAAGAATCGAAAGTTGCAAATGGAACTTGCAATCACAATGGCTTTGGTGAGCCACAACATATCGACCGGAAGGGGATGGGCCACTTGCTCTTAATGCACAAGAAGAAATCGCTGCACTTCATGCTACTATTTCTACTCAACATTTCCCTAATACTAATGCTGTTGCCACCAAGTTATCTTCAAACAGGCCAACTAATAAGCAGCAGCTAATTAGTTATGCAACTGAATGTATCAAGCCTGCTATCACTTATTTCAAGCAGAAATTTGAAGGTGATCTTAAACCAAT
>JAQNBH010000017.1:39358934-39411434 GCA_028752905.1 Cladorhizidae sp. MBARI D1340-BT2
TGTCTCCACTTCTTATCAATATTTATTTGATGGGAATGGCATAGAGGAATTGGAGAGAGCTGAGCTAGGAGTCAAAGTGGAAGGCAGTTGGTGTGGGGCACTTATGTATGCAGATGATGTTGTTCTTCTGGCTGACTCAGGGGTGGAACTGCAAGCTATGTTGGATGTGGTACAGCTAAGGTGGAAGATGAAATTTAAAAGCAAGAAGAGCAAGGTCATGGTAGTAGGGAAGAAGGAAGCAGAAGTGCATTGGAGGATTGGTGAGGAGATATTGGAAGAGGTCAAAGAATTTAAGTACTTGGGAGTATGGTTTGATCGGAAGCCAAGGGTTAATGTTCAGTTAGAGAAGGTGGCAAAGAAGGCAGAAGAGTGGGTTGGAAAGGTGACATGGATGAGTAGAGTGAATGGGCAGGTGGAAGTGGACAGAGGAAGAATGGTGTGGGAGCTTCTAGTGAGACCTAGTATGGAGCATGCAGCCGAAGTGTGGTGGACAGGAGGATGGAATGCTTGCAAGAAGTTGGAGTCAGCACAGATGAGAGTGGGCGGGAGACTGTTGGAGGAAAGTAACACAGTAGCAGGAGTGGCAATACTGCTAGAGGAGAGGAGGTATGCTAGAGGGGAGGAGGGAAGAGATGAAGGTTTTGTTTGGTAAGAGATTAGAGGTGTTGGAACAGAGCAGATTGGTCAAACTTGTTGTAAATAAACTAAGAGAGGATGGAGGAATTGTATGGTGGGAAGAATATCAGATCTTGAGGAGAAAGAACGAGATAAACAACGAGGTTGTGTCAATACGCAAGTGTAAGGGGAAAGTGAAGGTGAACAATGAGAAGGACTGGGAGGAGGAAGTAAACGAGCTGAATTTTTATAAATCGGTAAAGAATGGTGCAGGGGTGGAGAGGTATGTGAGATCCATGCATGGTCAGGAAGGTTTGCGGTTGCAATTTCGACTAAGGACTGCATCAGCTGGGTTGTTAGAGGATAAGAAGAGATGTGGGATAGTTAGAGATGAGAGGTGTATAAAGTTTGATAGTCGAGCAGGGGAGGATGTGGAACATTTCTTGGTAATATGCGGGGAATTTGAGAGGGATCGGCTGTTACTGATGAATGTGGTGCACAGAATTGTAGGGGCAGGAAAGTGGCTGGATGAATTTAGTAGAGTGAGTAAGGATGGAAAGGTGGCATTGCTTTTGGGGAAAGATGTGGAGGGAGTAAGTGATGCAGTGATGGAGGAGGTGGGCGAGTGTGTTATGTTTTGGGTAGTGGCAGAGGAGAAAGGAACTGTTGTATGGTGGAGCTGAGGAATGATCTTTGGTCCCCTCCCCTCACCCCTCATAACTTAATATTGTGGATAATTTTATTAATTAAGTACTGTTGATTTTTAATATAGATTGTTTAGTTACTAAATAGTCCCACACTGTGCTGTAATATATATGTGATGAGGCTCAGCAATATCAAGATTAAATCGTTACATATGAGGTTTGTAGCTATAGCTTTCTACCTATCTCAAGCACTCCATTGTATAGTGTGTGTCATGCTTTAGTGTCCAGTTCTAGACTTCAAAGGCAATATTCTTAAAGGCATACTTTTATGGCGCTCCTTCCCTTGTAGAAACATGGAATGATGGAGTGTAGTAGCTTTACCTGAACCTATGGAAGTTTCTTGATGGTGGATGACACCAAACGCTAGCTAGCAATGAAGTCTATGAAGAAAGAATTTTTTTTTTAGCTACATTGATTTTGAACATCAATGTGTAGCTAGCTATATAGCTAGATTGTCTTGCTAGATAAAGCTAATATATGATTTAGCATTTGTTCTTCATTAAGCTATGCCTTGTAAATGTTAGTGTGGGTGAAGTAAGTTAATCCGTGCCTCTCGGCCAATGGTTCCTAGCCTATAATTAAGTGATAAGCAGAGCGAACATGCCATACCCCTTGCCCAACCGCCAACTCTAAAGTTCAACTTCCATATTATTTTTTATACAATGCCAGCCTTTCTGTGGTTGTTTGAGCTCACCCTCATCTGGACTTCTATGCTTCTGGTAAGTCTCACTTGCGAGACAGTAGCTATTGTGGACTAAAACTGCTGCAATTTTCATCAACCATACACATAATATTTCAATTTAATTTAAGGCATACCGACGATCAGATACTCCTCAAAATATTCTTGTTGTTCTTTCTATCATGTATTGATAATTAGAAGAAAAAAATATTGGCAGATAGAGGTAAGGGGGTATATAGGGGGGTTAGGAAAACTGTGGTTTATCGTTTAAAGTACCCATCTTTGCACACATTCATGCCATGGTCTTGATTTATATACCAAACTGTAGCCAATGCAGTATGCTTTCTGGGGGCAGCTTTTGTTTTGCATGTTTATCTTTGGAACTGCAAGTTGAAAGTGAAGTAATATCACTTAACCAAACTCATTCATCATTACCAAGTCTTGAATGGCTGTGATTGTACAAGAAAATGTAGAGATATTTATAATATAATATATAAGTGGACTTATGTTCATGTAAATGGGTTCTAATATTAAAAATATCTTGTGGTTACGACTTTGGAGCTCCATAGATTCTGCACACTTTATGAACTTGATATATTATCAGATTGTGCTTTCTTTTGATATTAAAAAAAGTTAACTAAACTAAAGTTACATGCAGCCAAAGTGGAAGTCCTCAAAATCTGTGTGCCAGAACTGTTTGTAGTTGTGGCTCCTGCTTGGAAAGTGTTCTGTGGCTAGAGCCCTAATTAGGCAAGCAAGTTGTGGGGTGGGGGGGTTGGGGGCAGGGAGAATTTTCAAGGAAATTTTTTTCCCTGCACCCCACACTTGCCTAATTGGTTACGATCTAGCGCCTAAATCAAGTGTTGTAGCGTAAGGCTTCCTCTAGCCACCGACAACATTCAGCCAACCCTCCCTCCCCCACTTTGGCTGTATATAACTTTAGTTAGTTATACCTAGGCAAAAAATGTAATATCAAAAGAGAGCACTCAGAGAGATCTATCATTTGAGCCAGTTCATTAGTGAAGATAGGCCAACTACCATGCCAGTACAGGTAGAGTTACACACCAACTATATAGCAGGACAGTAGAGGTAGGATTACATACCAACTAGCAGACAATACATGTAGGACTGCATTGTTCCTTCCGTCATCGGCAGTACTACTCCAATACCCCCAGTGCCCAAGGCAGGGACCCTAGGCTTCGAGCTTCTTTGGACCCCTCCTCGGCACCCCTCCCCCCCCCCCCCCCCCCCCGTGAGAGAAACACACTTCTTGTGTAGTGGCCCTCTGGCAGCTTATAGATACGCCTGCGCTGTCACGAATTCGTCGTCCGCTAAGTGTTACTATATGATTTAATGTTGCTATTGCTGAGCCTGTTAAGTCCATCACATATATAATACAGCAGAGTGTGACACTATTTAGTAACTAACCTAATAACAATCTATATTTTAAAAAGAAGTCAACAGTACTTAATTAATAAAATTATCCACAATATTAAGTTACGAGTGTCCCGCTGCTCAGGAAGGGGGGGACAGGAGTGGACCAAAGATCATTCCTCAGCTCACCATATAACAGTTCCTTTCTCCTCTGCCACCACTAATACCCCCAGTGCCGTATTAGCCCAAGGCAGGGACCCTAGGCTTCGAGCTTCTTTGGGCCCCTCGGCATCCCCCCCCCCCCCGCGAAAGAAACGCACTTCTTGTGTACTGGCCCTCTGGCAGTCTTATATACGCCTGCGCATGTCACGAATTCGTCGTCCGTTAAGTGTTATACTATTATTATGATTTAATGTTGCTATTGCTGAATTGCTGAGTCTGTTAAGTCCATCACATATATAATACAGCACAGTGTGACACTATTTAGTAACTAACCTAATAACAATCTATATTTTAAAAAGAAGTCAACAGTACTTAATTAATAAAATTATCCACAATATTAAGTTACGAGTGTCCCGCTGCTCAAGAAGGGGGGGACAGGAGTGGACCAAAGATCATTCCTCAGCTCACCATATAACAGTTCCTTTCTCCTCTGCCACCACTTCCCTACCCAATACATAACACACTCGCCCACCTCCTCCATCACTGCATCACTTACTCCCTCCACATCTTTCCCCAAAAGCAATGCCACCTTTCCATCCTTACTCACTCTTCTTAATTCATCCAGCCACTGTCTTGCCCCTACAATTCTGCGTACCTCATCTATCCGATCCCTCTCAAATTCCCTGCATGTCACCAAGAAATGTTCCACATCCTCCCCTGCTCCACTATCACACATTATACACCTCTCATCCTTAACTATCCCACATCTCTTCTTATCCTCTAACAACCCAGTCCTCAGCAGCCGCACACCTTCCTGACCATGCATGGACCTCACATACCTCTCCACCCCTGCACCATTCTTCGCTGATTTATAATAATTCAGCGTACTTTTTCCGTCTACTTCCTCCTCCCAGTCCTTCTCATTTCTCACCTTCACTTTCCCCTTCCACTTGCGCACTGACCCAACCTCGTTGTTTATCTCGTACTTTCTCCTCAAGATCTCATATTCTTCCCACCATCCAATTCCTCCATCCTCTCATAGTTTATTTACACCAATCTGCTCTGTTCCAACACCTCTAATCTCTTGCCAAACAAAACCTTCATCTCTTCCCTCCTCTCCTCTAGCTTCCTCCACCCCATATCTCCCCGTATTGCCACTCCTGCTACTGTATCACTTGCCCCCAATAGTCTCCTACCCACTCTCAGCTGTGCTGACTCCAACTTCTTGCAAGCATTACGTCCTCCTGTCCACCACACTTCGGCTGCATGCTCCATACTGGGTCTCGCTAGAAGCTCCCACACCATTCTTCCTCTGTCTACTTCCACCTGCCCATTCACTCTACTCATCCATATTACCTTTCCAACCCACTTTTCTGCCTTCTTTGCCATCTTCTCTAACTGAACATTACCCCTTAGCTTCCTATCAAACCATATTCCTAAGTACTTGAATTCTTTGACCTCTTCCAATATCTCCTCACCAATCCTCCAATGCACTTCTGATTCCTTCTTCCCTACTACCATGACCTTGCTCTTCTTGCTATTAAATTTCATCTTCCACCTTAACACATATGCCTGTACCACATCCAACATAGCTTGCAGTTCCATCCATGAGTCAGCCAGAAGAACAACATCATCTGCATACATGAGTGCCCCACACCAGCAGCCTTCCACTTTGACTCCTAGCTCAGCTCTCTCCAATTCCTCTGCCATTCCCATCAAATATATATTGAAAAGAAGTGGAGACAAAGGACATCCCTGCCTAAGTCCATTCTCCACAGTGAACCACCTTGACCTCCTTCCATTCAATACCACCGTCGTCTCCACCCCACTATACAATCCTACACATGTCCTCACAAACTTCTCTTCTACTCCATACTGCCTCAACTTCTGCCACAGTCCCTCCCTCCACACACTGTCATATGCCTTACTTATGTCCAGGAAAGCCAGATAAGAAGCTTTTTTCTCGCTCTTCCTCACTTCACAAACTCCTCTTAACACCAACCACTGGTCTGAACATCTCCTCTGTCTCCTAAATCCTCCTTGTGCTTCCATCAAAATCCTATCCTCAGCGAACACTCCCAACCTCCTTGCCAACACTCTCGCAAACACCTTCACCACATTACAACACAATGAAATTCCCCTATAATTCCTTACTTCATCCTCGTCACCATCCTTGTGGAGAGGTACTAGTAAACTCCTCTTCCAGTCCACTGGGCAGCACTCAATCCTCATCACCACATTCATCACCTGCACCATCACTTCCACCAACCTTCTACCTCCATACATCAGCATCTCATTCAACATTCCATCAGGGCCTGGAGCCTTTCCTCTCTTCAAACACTTTAATACCTCTACTACTTCTTCCCAACTTACTTCTTCACACATACCCAGCTCATGCCCATCCACTTCTCCCATCTCTAATTCTTGTACTGTGGCATCCTCTTTTTTCCTCCCCAGCTCTTCCCAGTGTTTTGCCATCACCTCCAACACCTCGACTTCCTCCTCTACCATCCTTCCCTCATCATCTCTCACTCCTTTTATCCTTCTCTCCTTCCTCTTTGCTCTTAAATCATTCCAAAACAGCTTACAACTAGTCCCACCCTGCTCTCTAATCTTCTTTATAGTTCTCTTCCTCAATTCCTTCTTCTCTATCCTAATAGTCTTTTTCACTTCTTCCCTATAGTCATCCCATAGTTGTCTTAATGTAGCCTCTCTCTCCCCTCTCTTCCTGGCTTCCCTCAGCCTCTTACATTTCTCCTTCCTGACACCAATCAACCACTCCACATCCTCTGCCTCATATTAAAAAAAGAAATTATGGTTCAATTTATGTGAAGGGATGGTCCGGCATGATGTAAACAATGGAATTTACTGGCACCAACGACAGTTGCGCTTGTGAAACTGGCGCCAGACTCGCAGTCTCAAGCGTCCGGTGTCCCAGTTTATTTTTTCGCTAGGATATTCTGTCGCGGCGACAAAATATCCTGGGAGATTCTGCCGCCGCTGGAAAAGAGCTCCTAGGATATTTTGTCGCAACCGGGATATACTGTCGCTGGGACGGTAAAAATGGAGGAGCAGCTATACCACAGAATTGTTACCTATCTTAGGAGCAAGACACTTCCAATTGGTCTTGCCAAGAACCAGAAAGATTCACTGAGGAGGAAGTGCAAGACTTTTGTGCTTAATGAGGGACTCCTCTACTACAGGGATACCAAGAAAGAAAAAGATCTTCAAGTGAGTAGTGAGGTAGCTAGCTAGTTAATTATCAATACTTAAGGTGGACTAGTACACCAATAATACTAGCAGCTGCCATCACTTTCAGCTGCAAGCTGCTCTTAGTAGCTATAGTCTTTTGGGGTATACTTACTATACAGGTTAGCTTTATACTTTTTATGAGAGCTTTTCAGACTTTCTCACTTGTAGATATTAGACAGACAGAAAACTAATGCACATGACAATAGATATAGTTACAGCTGCTTGTAGGACACTTGTAAACCCAGGTTGGCATTCACCTCGGGAGTAACAGCAAACTCGTGGGTTATATAGGCGCATAACCCACACTTTCCTTTGTATATCCTATACTTATTGCATAGCATAAACATGTTTATAGGTGATTAAAGAGTCACAGAAGTATGAAGTTCTCGAGGGATGTCACTCAAGTGAACTTGGAGGTGGACATTTTGGGAGAGACAAAACCATGGGGAAAGTACTGGAACGCTATTACTGGGTTGGAATACTGGATGATGTTAAAGAATTCTGCCGAACTTGTGATAAATGTCAAAGAGCTAACAGGTAAAATGTATACTGAGTTTGTATCCTATTTCTTTGTCATGCAGTAGCTGGTCAATGTTGTATTGAAATATGGTGCTTTTATTTCAATTCTCCATGAAATAGGAAATTTGAGAAGGCGAAATTTGAGAAGGCGAATGCTGAACTTCACCCAATTCCAGTTCATGATGAGGTGTGGCACACTATTGGAGTGGATTTAATTGGACCACTACCCAAAACAAGCCGAGGAAAACAGTATATTATGACTGTGTCATGTTATTATTCTAAGTGGCCTGAAGCAATAGCCTTACCAGACAAATCTGCTCTTGGGATTGCAGAATTTCTTTTCAAATGTTTTACAAGATTTGGATGTTGTCAGGTGAAGATAAATGACCAAGGAAGAGAATTCGTTAACAACGTAAGTTTTTTAAAAATGATACCAATAATAATTATCTCAATTGTATACTCTATTCAGGTAAATAATGAGCTTTGCAGGCTAACTGGTGTCAAGTGCAATCTCACAAGTGCGTATCATCCCCAAAGCAATGGACTTGACGAAAGATTTAACCAAACATTGCAACGTCAGCTTCTGAAGTTTGTAAACACAGAACAAGATCAGTGGGATTTATACCTAGACTCTATACTATTTTCTTATAGAGTTTCTCGTCAAGATTCTACCAGATATTCACCTTTTTATCTCGTTTATGGAAGGCAGGCACGACTTCCAGTTGAGTTCAATGTCAAGCCCAACAAGGAGGATGGTGGTATATTGGAGATAATGAAGATGAAACTGAGGATAATGAGGACGATGATGATGTTGACAAGAACAATGGCAATGATGACAAGAGGAAGTCAAGTATGTATGAGATTGATTTTGAGCAACATGTTATTGAAATATAGTATTAGGAAGAAGGTTCTTGAAAATATTGACATAGCTCAGCAGCGACAGAAGGCATATTATGATGCAAAGCATTGTAAGGATAAAGGGAATTATGAAGTTGGTACCCAGGTATTATTGAAGAACTAGAAGAAATTTTCTAGGAAGGGATCAAAGTTGGAGCTAAACTGGACTGGGCCTTATCATATCCATGAAGTTGCTGGAAAGAATACCTATAAACTATGCCGTTTTATCGGTACCAAGAAAGAAGAAAATTCTGAAGACTCTTGTCAACGTGACTCGCTTGAAGCTGTAAGAATGCTCCCAAATCAGGTAATAAATTTAAAACCCACACACATATAATTATAGCAATTGTTTGTTTTTTCACAGAGTGTTAATCTGCAACAAGTTGACAAAAACGATGAAGGAGCAGATAAGGTGCACATTCTATGCATGAGAATATACTTTATTGTTCATGCTGGTGCTGTTGAGTCTACATATATATATATGTTGGTCCATGCACTGTCACAGTTGGTTCAATCAACAATAATACTATGATTTAGCTTGTATGTAGCTATAGTGCAGCTAACTGATACTAGTCAGTGTAGTTGTTCTCCAATAGTTAAATTGACGATACACTAGGTTGCATGCAGCTATATTGCATGCAGAGTTCATTTTAATTGTTTGTGCAGAGATCAAGTAGCAGAAAAAGGCAAAAATCAGGAGCAGAGAAGAAATGGGGAGTTATACGTGCTAAACGAAGGAAGATCAGCGACAGACATCATTCAGTGATTGATCTGACAGAACATGCTGATAGTGTCTCTGAATATGAAAATCAGGAAAATTCTTCCTGGACTCAAATTGGAAATGTACATCTCTCTCAAGAAGATAGGTAAAAATGACTAATAGCACATAAGTTTTTTTAATACTTATATTATCACTATTCAGAAGAATTCTTCAGACTGACACAGAATGGGTGACAGATGACATCATTAATGCCACCATGATTTTATTGCAGAAGAGATATGTAGTGCCAGGACTTCAAAATGTTGTACATGGCAATACACTTTCGTATGATATAGTTGGAAGATCTGAGTTTGTTCAAGTTCTTAACTCAGCTAACAATCACTGGTTAACCGTGTCAACCATAGGCTGTCCATACTCTCACGTTGAGGTATATGATAGCTTCTACTCAGACATGCCCAAGTCAACAAAGGAGCAAATCTGTGCTCTGCTTTCATCAACAGAACCTAGTATTCAGTTGGACTATGCTAACGTTCAACGTCAAACCAACAACTTCGATTGTGGCCTCTACGCACTTGCATTTTGTACATCTCTCTGTGCTGGTTAGATTTATTGAAATTAATATCAATAAAACTTTTTAACTTTGAATTTCCTTTATAAACAGGTCAAGATCCGCGATGGCTTCATTTTGACAATGCAAAAATGCGCCATCACTTACTGGAGAGCTTAGAGAAGGGATGGATTGAACCATTTCCTAGCAAGACAAGAGCTACAAAGAAGAGAAGTACAAGGAAGGATAAAATTGCAATATGCCGTACACAAGAAGAAGGAAAGATGCTCGAGTGTTTCAAATGTACTGAGTGGTTTCATGAAGATTGTCTGAAGGTATTTTTAACAGTACCATGTGAACTTAAATAGTAAATGTGTGCATTGCCAATTGCATATGCATGTGATTTAATTTCCATCTGCAGAATGTACCACAAAAAGGTTGGACTGACCCACAATTTGAATGGTGTTGTGACAAGTGTATTACTAGAGAAGGACAGGTAAAAGCAATGCATGGCACAATAATATACCTCCTGTCACTTACAATTTCACTAACACAATATCGAAATCTGACCATCTTGAGCTATGACAAGTCACCACACAATTCTGAAATCAAGTTTGTTTGTTTTTTATTTTCATCTGTGATTGAAGCTGTATTTGCATTATTTAGACTATTTCCCACCACAAAGTACAAAGGATCATCAAGAATGAATTGAAGCACAAGTTAGAGGCATACGACAATGAGAATGGGCTGCAAGAAGAAGAGAATGCATCACTGGATGAAAAGAATGGTCTGGATGAAGAGTGTGGCTCATGGGAAGAGCAAGAGCAAGTAAAGCAGCCTAAATATCAATCCATCCCGGTATGTACATGACACAATCTGTACTCGAGAACATCATAATACATGATATGTATTATGGCTGCATGAACTTTCCATGCACTAGCACTATCATAGTTTACACATGCAATCATAAATGTAATTAATGACACGCTTTAATTAGCTATCATTCATTATACTTAAGTTATACATTAAATTATGTCTATATTTTGTCACAGAATGATAGATGTGAGGAGGAAAAGGAAGAAGACAGACTACATAAAATACACTTCCCACCATTCAGGAAAGAAATGAGAGAAACCCTTATGAATGGAACGGAACTGTCGTGTAACCACATCAACCTTGCTCAGAGAATGCTAGCAGTCCAGTTTCCAACAATGCATGGCTTGCAATGTCCTCTTAATCTCTCGCCAATCAACGAGTTCAGTCAAAAGTGTCTCCAGATACATCTTGTGGATGGTGATCACTGGATCACGTCAAGCTCTCTTGAACAGGAGATAACTGTGGTATGACAGCTATATCCATGGCACTATGCGTGCAATGCTTGAACAGCAACTTGCCCTCATCTACAAGTCAAAAATAATGATAGAAGAGGATGGTGATGAAATCACTCCTGAACTGGTAGTGAACTTACCAACTGTGCAGAAACAGCACAGCATTGAAAACAGTGGCATATTTGCAATTGCTTTTTCGGTTCATTTTGCTTTAGGGGATGACTTAGAGCACCTCATTTTCGACCATTTACAGATGCGTAACCACCTGAGGAAGTGTTTCCATTGGAAAAAATTAAGCCATTTCCACATAGGAAGGTTATGTCCATTCCACGAAATGAGGCATCAAATCTCTACCTTTTCATCAAATCTTGCTATGTGTGTGTTTAAAACCAATTTCCTGTGGTGAAGTGAGAGAATGTAATGAGTGTGGAGAAGTTTATCATGCCAAATGTGTAATATTTACGAACAAACAAGATACAGATGAATGGGTTTGCATCAATTGCAACAGTTAGCTATTAATAATTCATTATGACTAACATAATATTACAATATTTCTACCATACTCACAGTTAGCTAATTTTTCCCTAACTAATAATTCATGTATTTTATTATGACTAACTTATAATATTTCTACCATACTCAGTTTATGGCAGTTTTTGCTTTAGTATAGCATGTCCTTATCTATGAGACTTGCTGTAAGACTTTCAGGTTGGTTGAAGTCACCCAAGAATACCATACTGTATGATGTGCTTGTGTTTATACAGGACACCCAAGAATACCATATTGTTTGATGTGCTTGTGTTTATACAGGACACCCAAGAATACCATACTGTATGATGTGCTTGTGTTTATACAGGACACCCAAGAATACCATACTGTATGATGTGCTTGTGTTTATACAGGACACCCAAGAATACCATACTGTATGATGTGCTTGTGTGTTGTTTATACAGAAGCCACCCTTCCTGTACAAGACTTAATGATGGCTCTATCTTCCCACCTGTAATAATAATAATAATAATAAACAATGGTTTTACAGTACAGACTTTTGTGATGCTTATAATGATTGTAGAAAAGATGGAAGTCTGTACTGAAGGAATGCAAGTAAGTTCTACAGGCACCCAAGATTAATTTATTAGTAAAGTATTAGAAGTTGGGAGTAGCTGCATGGACATGAGAAATGGAAAGTACATGTACTTTTTGCATCAAAGTTTGAGATGAAGTGTGCCCATAAAAATTCTTTGCGGTCTTTCTTGATACTGCACAAGGAATGATCGATGTTTATAGGTGGAAGGGCATTCCAGAGACGGGGAAGTCTGTTGAAGTACCAATGTCTGGACTGGTTCGTGAGTGATCTTGCATGGCATAGCTTTGATGAGCTATATAGAAGATCTGGTTGAGCTCTTCAGGAAACATAGTTTTTCATATTAAAGTTTGGTGTGGTATTCTTGATTGATTTGATAAAAAAACAGGATGTCCTGCAGCATCTTACACTAACAGCGACACTATATCCTAGCTGCGACAAAATATCCTAGGATATTATGTCGCTTTAACTGACGAGCGACAGAATCTCCCAGGATATTTAGTCGCCGCGACAGAATCTCCTAGCGACAAAATATCCTGTGACACCGGTATGAATACGTGAGATCCTGCAGATTATTTTATTTTACTGCGCCCTGTTCAGTTACGCTGTTCGTGGTTATTACTATGAATGGCCTGTGGTTATGATTAAGTAAGACTATAGAGATGTTATCTGATGATAATAGCATTGGTGATTGTATACAGTGACTCAAATAGTTGTAGTGATGATGAGAAATAGATATGAGTAGCAATTTTGAAGAGATCAAGAATGAGAGTGCAAGTATGGATGTTGGAGCAAGTGGAAATAGGGGGAGAGATACAGTAAGTCAGCAGATGTCAATGGGAGGTAGTGGTAATAGGGGAAGAGCTGCAGGTAGAGGACAGCAGAGGAAAGGAAGAGCTGCAGGAAGAGGATAGCAGAGGAGAGGAAGATCAGATGTAGTGGAACCAGCCGTGTGGATGCTAGCCAATATATCTGGACAACTGCTGGGGAAGGTATGATATTCCTGCAATAAGAATAATAACAACTAATATTATTAGCAGACAAATGTTTTTATATCAAGCAAACTTTACTACATATAAACCATTATTATTTCATTTCAAATTCTAGATGACATTAGTACCCCATTCATCCTTCAACCAGGACCTAATGTTCCTCCATCCTGCCAAATGCAGAAGATTGTTTTCCGCTATTCTTTGGACCCACCACGCTAAAGTTTACCATTGGCAGGACCAATGCACATGCTGAGCATAGGTTGCCGAAGTGGGCCCAACCTGGCTGCCAACAGGCTGAATGGCAAGGGAGACCATTGGCAAGGAAGACCATTACCAAGTGTGAGGAAGTCAGAGGTGTGACTGTGCTTTCTGCAATGGCAGGATGGCACCAGACACCTCACCCTAACCGTGGCTAGCCATCAGCTTCCAGACCTACCACTCACAGAGGACGTATAAAACTGAATCTATATAAGTATACCTTCATCCTAGTCTCATGGTTATGATTACATGACAGATATTGCTTCATCACAGATGTCGCTGCAATCCTATATGTAAAATATATTAACAACTGAATGCGAGCAAGGACTATATAATAAAAAAAAGCACAGTGTTCTCAGGAAAGAAAAGGCTATTTAGATAGCTATTTAACGGCTAACTAGCTATATGGGTGCGCTAGCTTGCTAGCTACTTGGGTGGTTTAGCCAGCTAGCTATATGCGTGCGCTAGCTGGTTAGCTACTTGGGTCCGTTAGCTAGCTAGCTTCATGAAGCACTAGCTAGTTAGCTAGCTATTTAGCTACGCTAGCTAAATTATTTACTATTCCTAGATGCGCTAGCTAAACTATTTACTATTCCTACACTATTTAGCTTGATCTAACAGTCATAAAAGCAACTATTAGGTTAGCTGAAGTAAAGTTAGTTCCTCACCTTGGTAAAAAGAGTTCTTCGCTTTACTTTTTTTAAAATCATTATCAGCTGCAACGTTTTACAGTACTTGGGGGAAAAGTTCCCTCTTGAAAAATAAAGACCCCCTTTTATATTTCTCTTGAAACACCCCCTTTATATTGCTCAGCAAGATAATATGCATCATCAGTACATGCAGCAGCTGCAATATCAGACAGCTAAGTTATATAATTATACGTTAAATATCAATTGCCATCAACCTCTGGCATCCTGCATGTACAATATACTTCCACATCTTCAATGTCTTGATCTTCATCTATAATCCTCTGCTCCACAAAGTAGGGATTAAATACAACTTGAACAAAGCCATTCCATACCACTATCTTCCATTGCCTGATTGGGTACAGTAACACAGCCAATGTGATACCACTCATTACATTTATTGCACTGCACCATATCAATGCCATCAACCTCTGGCATCCTGCATGTACAATATACTTCCACATCTTCACTCGTGATCTTCATCTGTAATCCTCTGCTCCACAAAGTAGGGAATATTTCCATTTCCCCCTGGACCAGACAGTGGTATAAATGCTTCCGCATTTTCCTTTGGTCATACATATAACTACCTGGGTTAATACCATTCGCCAATGCTGTTGCAAATGCCAGAGAAAACAGTCCACAATCACATCCTCCTGACTGCTTTTGAACGTCAACAAAGTTCAACTTAATGACCTTGCCTTTGGCTGCTAGCAGGGCTGCTATCTGTCTTTTTACCACAGAAGAAACACTTTCATATGCACTGTCATAAATAAAGATTTTGTTCGTTTTAGCTCCAATAGTGCTGATTGCTAGCCAGTGGTTGTGGCCATTATGTAGGACCTGGATGAATTCATCCGACTCTATGTTAAAAAAATATGTCAAGCCAAGACAGGTGTCCTGGAAGCCATTTCCAAGGGGAACCTTTTGCTTCAGTAGCTTCTGTGCAGCTGACACAATATCATCATTCAGCCAACCCGTGACATTCAACAAAATATCTTTATCTGACTGTGCCAAACTATAGTGTTCATTCTTAATCCAGGGTATCTCCGTCTTTGGACGTTGTTTGGGATGCTGCTTCAATCGCTTTGGCTGTAGTTTTTCTTTGTTAATTTATGGTCAATAATCTCCTTCTCCGTGCTTTTAACATCAAGCTTTTTGCTGCATGTTTTGAGGTTGGGGATGATTTGGAACTTTATGGCGTTGTTTCATAGCTTCTTTTGGTGTTGCTGCAATGCTCTGAGTCGAAGGTAAGTGGTTCAACTTTATTGGAGTGCTAGTCAGCGGTGTGCTTTCTGAATCCTATATACATGAACAATAGCAAATTAAAGTACATGCACGGATATATAAAGGGATATCAAAGTGTATAAAAAATGCTACAGTCCAGAACTATAATTTTATACAATTCGGTGAGCACCTGTGTATATATAATTATATACACATTATACATCACTATAATTATGGTAATGTAAGTTGTATGTTTGGTTTTGTTTTTATTTGTGAAATTGTGTTCCATACCTTGTTCAAGAACTTAAGTTGGGGCATGGGTGAGGCAGGTAGTATCAAGTGAACAGGAAGAAATATTAACTGGTGTGTCAGGTGATACACTGTCATGGAACCAGGAAGAAACATCATGAACCAGCGTGTCGGATTCATCAAAAGCTAAAGACTGGTTTGCAGGTGATGAGGAAGCTATGCTGTTCTCAGGTGAGCTGCAGCAGGTTATCAGCGAGATTTCATCCACCTTTTTGTAGTATTTCTTCAAATGAAATGCATTCACTCGATCAACAACCTGTAGTGTGTATGCATGTGTACATGCAATTCATAGTTAAAAGTTGTCACACTATTATATGTGACAGGCTCTGCGAAAACGTGCCTTATGACTTTTTTTTTGGTTTTCATTTTATTGTTTTATGTGATTGTTTTATGTGAAAGAACTATAAAAAATACTTATAAAAATCTTGAAGTGACTTAGTAAAACATTATGACTTGGAAGTTACAGGGGCTTTTCTTTCATCCCGTCAGGGACGCTGATTGTGAGAAAAACGCCTCGAACAAAATTCCGTATACTTCCGCGCGTATCTCCGTGTTATTCAATGACGTCATAATTAATTTTTGGGGGAAAGACGGATGTTTTGGTGCAAGTTTACTTCGAGCGCTTCGGATGAAAGCGCTACTCTAACGACTGCTAAAGTGAGGAGAAGGGTCTTGAAACTCTACATGTAGCTGAGGTAAGTCTTAGTATGCATAGCTAGATAGCTACTAGCTGTGGTCGTAACTTTTAAAAAAATAACAAGAAAAACAAGGCTAGCTAGCTAAACCTCCTAGGTTGCTATAAGCTTTGGGATAGAGACTAGCATCTATAGCTTACATGATTGTCATTGGTTAGTAACTAGCAAAAGCAACTAGCTAGAAAAATAGCTAGCTAGTCCTCTAGCAAGCAACTGGTCATCTAACTAGAAAATTAGCTAGCAAGCAGTCTAGTAGATAGCAAGCAATAACTACCATGCATTACTAGCTATAAGGCAGATGGCAGTTAATTCACAGGTACTAACTAGGTATACACTGAACATGGCCATGTAAAGCTTTTATTTGAATAATAAAGTCTGTGTATTATACGATGATCTTCATAACCCCCATTCCCATCATGTCCACAATCCTCAGTATGGTGACCTTCATCCTCCATGTGGCAGCCCCAATCTTCCTCCAAGCTTGCTAATGTATGTTGTGATTGTAATGTCCATGTGATTGTAATTATAAGAATTGTATTTTGTATGTCTTCTTACTGCAACATTCCAACTCATCAAAATTCTCTTCATCAAGCTCATCATCAAGAGTGGGGAGAGTGAAGTAGTCTGCAATAACCTCCAGCATAGAGGCCTGGTCCTGTGCATCCAGTGTCATGACCCGATTGATAGTCAAAGCTATCTCATTAGCTTGTTCTGTGGACATTATCAAACCTTTGGAAAATTGCACTGTTAACCCTTTCCAACTACAAACTATGAATGTATAAAAAGGGAAAGTCCCTATTACGTAATAATTATTATTCTCCGCTAACGTTTGGTCAGTCCAGTTCTAACTGCTGTAACTTCTGAGTGAGAGGGATTCAAGGCTTGAAATTTTCTGACCAGTTAGGAGAAAGACCCTAGATAACAAATACCCAAAAAAGTCAAATTTCATAGTGTATGACAATAGGCTCTAAAACTTGTATTATTGAGAAAAGTACTATTTGGTCATAAGGCACGTTTTCGCAGATCCTATCACATATACACAAATGAACATGCATTAGTTAGTTGCATGCCCTTTACGAAAATAGTTGGTACATGCATGCATACAATTGCAAGTACCTTTTCTCCATCAATCTTCTTCAAGCAGAAAAGACCTTTTCCCAAAGAACTAGAGATCACATAAGGCCCCAACCATCGATAATCAAGCTTTCCTCCTTTTCTTTTCTTTCGCCTAAAGTCTTTTTTTCATAACCATAATTATCTCCTGCAACTAAATGGCTACTTGAATACTTGAACAATACTTCTTGTCATAATTCACTTTTTGCCTTTTTTGTGCTTTCTTAATATTTGCATGGATTTCTGCTTCCATCTTGCACCGCTTAGCCGCTCTCTCAGATTCCAATGGATTTTCACTCACAAGATAGTCATTTAGCTTCTCCTCTGCATCACGCTAGATGTATTGAAATCGACTGGTGATTTCGCTAAGCGACCGAACATTGCCTCAAATGGTGAGAACCTGGATGATTCTTGCATGGCACTATTGTAACCATAAACAATCTCCTGAAGTTTGTGATCCCAACTCGCACGATTCTGCTGAGTGAATTTTTAAATTGCATTTATCAATGTTTGGTTGTATCTCTCATCCAGTCCATTGGGAGGATGGTAGGCTGTTGTCATCCTGTGATTAATTCCAATTTTTTTGGTTAGAGCTTATTTCGAATTCTTTTCCCTGATCTGTGGTTATAATTTCTGGCAGTCCAACGATGAAGAACAGCTGCATAAACACAAAACATAAACATTAGCTTCTTTATGATGCATCTAAACACCTGGCGCAAAGCTGCTACCACACCAGATGCTTCTTTAGTAGGTAATGCATGGGCCCAGGAAAATTTAGTGAAGTAACCAGAAATAGTTAAAATATAGCGATTTCCTGTAGTTGAGGGTGGAGAGATTGGCCCCACGAAATCAATGCCAAAGGGTACCACGGAGACTTGACTGGAATAGGACTGAGCTCTGGCCTCCCTATCTCAATCTTTCTGTTCATGTGTTGACACTCTTGACAGTGCTTCACCTATATAATGTATATAAATAGTAATATGTATATACAAGCTCCTAGCCTAACCAATTGTTTAACATCTGAGACCATTCCCTTACAATAAAATCTCTCTGCAACTCTTCTGTGAGTCTTAGTCACACCAAAATGTCCTGAAGTGGCTTCTGAGTGACAAGCTTGCAATATCCTTTTTTGTTCCTTGACAGAATTAATCACCTCAACTTTTTTCCTTCTTCCTATGAAGATAAACTTCTCCCTTTTCCATCAGTAGAGTTGCTGCTCTCTTTCTCACTGCTCTCTTTTGATCTTTGGTTAGCTGTTATGTACTTGGATAGCTCTTTTGGAGTACATAGTGAATAGCCATGTCATCTTCATTGTTGTCCATATCTCTAGGGAGCCTAAAATCTTAGCTAAACTGTCCTACTCCAGTCACTGCATGCAAGTTACTCAGATCGTGCGCCAACACGTGGGTTTATACGGTGGAACTAATTTCCTTGGGAACTTTCAATATAAAAGTTGTTCCGGGGGGAACAATTTTTGGGGGGGAACAAATTAAACGCCAGTCTCCTGACTACAACCAGCCTTTCGCCTTACAAAAGATGCCTTGGAGTGGGGTATTCGAATCAGGGCCGTATTATCCATAAGGCTGACTAGGCTGAAGCCAGTACTTGCCAGTCCTGACTACAACCAGCCTTTCGTACTGGCTTGCTGGCCAATGTGGCCTTGAATTGGTCGAATGTTCGTTCACACATTGCAGAGTATTCTATCATTGTAGGCGCTGTCCACTTGGCGAGGTCTGAGGGTCAGGCCTAGATGAGCTGAAATCCTTATAAACCTAAGATATAGTAGCAAGCGCCAGTATACATCTTGGTTTGTGGTCTACGGAATAGTTGTACTGCATCGACCTTGGCTCCTGCCTGACTACATATCCCAGGAACCTAACCCTAGCTATTGGTCTAGCCATAATCTTAGCTATTGACCTAACGTGAGCCTAGTTATTGACCTAATCCTAACCATTGACCTAAATCGAACCATAGCAGCCATAAACCTAGCAATTGAAGAGCTAACCTTAATTATTGACCCAGCACTAAACCTAGTTAACCAAGAACACAATAACCAAATGTGTGAATGAATAAGTGAGGAATGTATTATGTCTCTTGCTGGCCAGGGCTGTGGCTGGAATGTTAGGGCGTGGCTGCAATGTTAGGGCGTGGTCGCAACAACATCATGTATATACACAAAGGTGCATGGTTTCCTAAAGTGCCATTTCCTAACTTCAAATTATGTCTAGCAACAAGGTACACAGCCGTGTAGAAGAAGTACCTGGAGAGATAAAAGTGGAGGTGATCAAGTGGCTGCTTGAATTTAAGGAATGCAGCTATGCCTCGAGCATAATTTCAGGCTTACCATCAAAATGACTCATTTGCTCATCAGGCTTTTTGACTTTAAATACAGACAAAAGGATTGGCAGTCTTCACTAAAATGGGCATTAGATATAAATCTATATATGCAAGATATGAAAGGAGAAGCATAGCTATGGCATATTTAGTATAAGCAAACGAGGTGATGTAGATGCAACATAATGATCAGGAACACTTGTCTACCTTTCTCACAGTCTTGCTTCCATCATACATTCCACATAGCAACCCAGCTGTTATTGAAAACCCACTGTCCCCCCTCACCAAGATCTTCCCCTGTGCAATAAGCAAGAACTCGACCAACATCACAATGACCCCCTCTCTATCCTCAGCCGACAGAGGGTGTAGCTTATTCTCCAACTTGCCCACGTGGATTATAACATTTTTCAGGGTACGAATCCTCGTTCCATATTTGTTCAAGGCGATTTCTTTTACATAGTTACTGTCTGTAGCTAGAAAAATGTGAGTCGTGTTCTTGCCAGACAGCCGATCTGCAGCGTTTACTGCACAGCGAAGAGATAGTTTCCATTCTGAGCTGAGCCGCAATAATTTTGGATTCTTATCTGGTTCAACATGTGGCATTTTTGCAAAACCTGTTCTCACATGAACTGACACATATGGCAAGTGGTTCAGGCCGAGCACCTCTGCAGCTGCAGACATCCGTTCAAGCACCTCATCATCCAGCTTGAATAAGTAGCGGAATACGATGCCAACCATATCATCCAGTTCATTGTTGGACAAATTAGAAATACCATGTCGTTTCATCCCATCCATTAACCAGTTGGGATTATTTCCATTTCTCTCTTGATCCAGTAATGAACATGGCTCCAAGTTTGTAGAAAGAATAACATTTTTTGCATTGCTACCAATGATCCTCATGTAATTCTCCATAGTGTCTTTAATCTTGTCAACTCTTCCTCCAAGAACGCTCCAGAACGTGAAGTGATGTGGACCAATGATATCATCAGATTTCAATGTCAAACTTGAACGCCTTTTCATTAGGTCAATGACCATATTGTCCTTCCAATTGATCATGTGTGGATGGAGAAAATTACCTTCCGAATAAGGCGGCCAGACTATGAGAAGCCTGCGTCTGCTAAGCATGGCAAGGAGGAGGCTATAAGTAATGCCCTTAATCCGATCCCCAAATCCACCACAGTGCATGAAACTACCACACCACCACACCAGTGTCCTTCTGGAAGGCGACTTCCTCATAGTATCATGGTAAGATGCGTAGTTCTCCAAGATCTTGAGAAATCTTTCATACTTCTTTAATAGCAAGTCAACTTCTGAATAAACCCCTCCAACAGGACATTTCAAAGGGATCCCACTCAGTAACTCATTTCGAAAGGACCCTGCAGGATATTTCAAGGGGATCCCTCTCAGAGAGTAATAATTCTTAAAGGACCTTGACACCGAGGTAATTTGAAAGTTCTGGGAATCGGTCTTTGGCATCTTGTAGAAGACAGTTGACGAAGATTAAAAAGACAAACGCAAACGATGACAGCAACACGAGATTATTTCTCACGACTTTCCTTCTAAATCTGAGCGACTTCATTCCATCAGGTACAGACTTACCAAACCTCCCCGGACCCGAATTTTTTTGCGCAATCCCGGAATCGAACCTCTTTTCCTGCCGTGACCTTTGAATTTTAATTATTGTTGATCGCTTTGTCAACTGTATGAACTGAATCACTGTCTTCAGTTTTCGCGTGATAGTGAGCCTAGGTACGTGTCCAAGAAGCGCTCAGGCTACAAGGTCAACCTCATGAATCAGCCTGGGCCAGAAGCTGAGAGTGCAAACAGTGCCCCGGCCGTTCAAGAGTTAGAGTACGACCACCCATATTTTTTTTGGCTCGAGGATCCCCAAAAGGAGGAGTGGGGGGGACTATAGAATTACAAAAAAAAATTGTGACAAATATAGTGTGGGAAATCACAACCAAAATCTGTCGGGTCCTGCTAAGAAGACGAAGGTAGCAAGTAAGTGATAGGACGACTGGAAGTGCTACAATAGCCCTAGCCCTAGCCCTAGCCCAAGCCCCAAATGCTCAAAACATTCCTAATTCATAGAGGCATGTTCAGAAGGTGTAGAAGGTTCAGGCTCAGAGGGTTAGGTTGGGAAGGTCCAGGTTCAGAAGGTCCAGGTTCTGCAGGACCACCTGTTTCTGAGCTAACCTTGTGAGTCCTCCAGGGAAACAACCGAAGTTATTTTGCCTTGGTTGTCTTGGCCACTTAGGTGCATTATGCGCTGTTGCTGCTCTTAAAAAACTTCCAATCTCTCTTGATGATCTTTTAATTGACATATTTTATCATTTCAAACATTCTTACAGAGGTGGCACGAGTTCAATGAAATTCAACTTGATATTAAACCACTTTGAGTTCTAAAGCACTGTTCAACCAGGTGGCTGACTTTAGAACGCTGCTTGAAGAGACTGATTCAGCAGTAACCAGCTCTTCATGCTATTTTGATAGGATAGCTGAGACTGAACCTGACAATGAGCATGTACAGAGGGTGGCTATATAGGCTGCTTAAGGATCCTCAAGTGAAGTTATTTTGTATCTTCGTTCTATATGCCCTTAAGCCTTTGAATTAAATGTCTTTTCCCTGTTTTTCAATCTCATGCCAGCCATATTGGTACTTCACAGGCTGATGTGCGTCAACTCTTGCATTCGTTTGTCAGCAATTTCATTGACCCCGATGTTATCAAGTCCACAGATGATATCACTTTTATCGATATCACTGATAGCAAAATCTAGCAAAGTAATGATGACCTTGGTATTGGTACATCCACCCGTTAATTGTGGTATGGTGACCTTGAAGAAATGGTAGGAAGTCCTTTTGAGAGACATTTCTTTAAGTGTGTATGTACATTCTTAAAACTAGTGTATTGAAAATGAAAGAGAAATTTCCATTTCACGATGGTACTCTACAACAACTTGCTTTTCTTGATCCCAGGAATAAAGATAAGACCTCAATGAATAGCATTCTTCAATTGGCGAACCACGCATCTCTTTCCATTGATGATTTAGTACTTTTGAGCATGGAGTTTCAGGATTATTGTTCTACATCACATCGACTTCCTAAATTTGATGCTGATGAATCAGGAGCGATTGATCGTTTCTGGGCAGCAATGGCTAAAGTTCAACTCAATCATAGATTTGAAAGTAATCCGTTTTGGTGCTTTGTCCAACTTCGCATGATTGCCTCATTCAAATGCAGATCCAGAATGCCTCTTTAGTGGGGTTAGGAAGATAGAGACTGAAGAAAGATGGCAACTAGATCCATCCACGGTGTGTGACCTCCTAAGTGTTAAAATAAATAATGATAAGGAATCCCAGATGTTACGGGAAGAGATGGGGAACAAGCCCCATTAACAACAACAAACTGTTCCCTGTTATTTAGGTAGCAGCAGCCCCCCCCCCCCCAATATTGCATTTGGATGGGCACTTTCCCCCCAATATTTCTTTTGTTGTCATAATATTAATATTGATGGCCAGGTATTGGCCAGGTATTAAATAAATTTTCACTGGCTAACACCTTGCTACTTGAGGCTAACACTTTGAAGCACACAAGGTAGTGTTTTCTTCTGTTCTATTTAATGCACTATACATGTGGAATATTTCAAAAATGAATCCAGCAAAAGAGAAGGAAAAAGATAGTCAGTTGGGCATCAAATCCTTCTTTCATCCCACAGTTGAACCAAGTACATCTAAAAGTTTTGTTTGAATTGTGTATAGCTACTGTCCGGGTCAATTAACCCATTAATAAATATTGTGTAATACTCAACAGATGCTATCAATGATAATGAAGAATTGAGTGATAGGTGTGAGGAAATTTGTTCTGATATCTTAATTCATGATCATAGTGATGAGTCGGATGGATGTGTGTCTATTACTGGTAGTTCTTCCTTACCCGGAAACTGTAATGTAGCTACTAGGGTCAGAACCAGAACAGCAAGACAAAAACTCTTTTATTCTTCTAATCAACTTCAAGCATAGTGTCCAAAGGTCAACGCACCAAACACACATACATTCTAATTACAATATAGGATGACCATGTTTATAAGGTATTCTGATGATCACACTAATAATAGTTGAATAATGATTACAGTAACAAGGTCAATACATTACACTCCCTAGGTTCATACCGGTCAGGAGGATTTCGGTTCCTCTTTGGATAATACTTGTGCTGTACAATTGGCGGAGACAATTCTCTGGTAGTTGCCTCTGGTATATCCTCTGCCGTTGACTCTGCTGCAATTTCTACCAACCTTTGAGTCGACCGAGCAGCTTGAAATGTTTCCGCTTCCCCTTCTGCACTTGGGCTGGTAGGTGCTGGGAAGAATTCAGCCTCCTCTGGTACTGGCTCGTCTGGAATAGGTCCTGCATAGCTCAGCACCTGTTCTACATGACGTCTCCAGGTCTGTCCCTTTACTCGCACTGCGTACAATACTGGCCCAAGCTGTTCAATGATCCCTGGAGGCCATTTTGGACCATCTCGATGGTTCAGGACCAGTACTCCCTCTCCACTCTCAAATGTGCACTTCCTGGCATGACGATCATGATACCTTTTCTGAACTGTTTGCTGGTCACTCACATGATCCCTTGTGGAAGTTTTAGGAGGTCCCGTCTTGTAAGTATCTGTCGCTTAAGAAACAACTCGGTTGGGGGCACTCCGGTTGTAGTGTGAGGTGTGATTCTGTAATTAGTAGAAACTGGGATAACTTTTTCAATAGTATTCACTGGTCTTGGTGCCCTGCTTTGAGCGAATGCTTGAAAATCTGGACAAACTTTTCCGCTTCCCCATTTGTAGCAGGGTGGAATGGGGTACTTTTGATGTGATCAATACCGCTAGCCACCACACATTCTGTGAATTTACTGGCTGTAAATTGAAGTTCATTATTAGACACTAGTTTCTTGGGCACCCAATACTGAACAAATAAGGTCCTTGGTCCAGTATTACCAAGGCAATGTCAAGTTTAATGATGGGTCAGATGAGCATACTTTTGGATCTATATGTAACTATTACAGAAAAGAGTATTTTGAAGTTATCGATTGCATAAAAGGCTATCTTGAAAAACAATTTAAGCAACAGAAATCTCTCTTTGTGAGAAGTGTCGAGAGACTGCTGATTGATATAGTGCAAATGGCAAACAAGTCACACTGTCTGAAGAAATTGTTGATATTTACTAAAGGGATATTTAAAGCTTCACCTTCAGCTCCTTCTAGATGCTACCAAGTCTATCACTATGGATAGAATTCCAGTCAAGGAAGTCACATGAATCCAAACGATTTGTGATGTATTCAACATGCAGCCTAGCTTAAAAACATTTATTACAGAAGTTCATAAGCTGCTTAAGCTCTATTCTATACCTGTCACTACTGCTTCAGCTGAGCAAAGTTTTTCATCTTAAAAGTCAAATTAAAAGTTACTTGAGAAATTCAATGTCACATCAACGTGTAAATCATTGTATGCTGCTCCACATACATCGGGACAGAACTGATAGCCTCAACATGCATGGCATCATGAAGGAATTTATTGAAAGAAATGAAAAGCAGTTAAACTATTTTGGAAATGTCATTTCTAATTTATTGCTAAAGAATAGCAATAAAGATTATTTTTTGGTGCTACTCCTCTAAATGTTTACTAATAACACGGACATAAGTGCACCCACCCACTAATCCAGGACATAAGTGCACCCACCCACTAATCCAGGACATAAGCACCCACCCATTAATCCAGGACATAAGCACCCACCCACTAATCCAAGATATAAGCACCCACCCACCAATCCAGGACAGTGTGACAAAATAGACAGGTTAGTCTATTTATGTGGATGTTTATATTGCGTTCAGTTTCATATCAACAGCTATCCTTATGTCTAAAATACACAAGTTGGAATGAAGGAAGGTAGGGAGAGTTGTCCCTCCCACACCATTAGTATTCTCAAGTTTATTTGCCAGTAAATATAAATTGAACAGAAAAATTACACTACACATATAGCTACTGAATTATAGTATTTTTAGCTTACATTCCATAACTTATGACCATTATTTTATCTATACAAATTTGGGGATAAAGTATTTGCTGATGATGACTAAACTGATAGTAGCATATATATATAATATCATGATTGTGCATATAGTGTGCCTTCCTGCTCCACTGCCAGCCTTGTTTGAGCTCTGCTAGGAACACCCTCATCTGGACTTCTATGCTTCCGGTAAGTCTCACTCGTGCTATTGTGGACTAAAACTGCTGCAATTTTTATCGACAACACCCATAATCTTTCGGGAACAGATACTCCTATTTTGAATATTGTTGTTGTTCTTTCTATCATGTATTGATACATTTCTCAACAACAAAAAAAGATATTGGGCAGATAGAGGTAAGGGGTTAGGAAAACTGTGGTTTATCGTTTATAGTACCCATCTTTGCACACATTCATGCTATGGTCCTGATTTATATACCAAACTATAGCCAGTGCAGTATGCTTTCTGGGGGCAGCTTTTGTTTTGCCAAACATGTTTATCTTTTGGAACTGCAAGTTGGAAGTGATAATATCACTTAACCAAACTCATTCATCATTACCAGCATCAACAAGTCTTGAATGGCTGTGATTGTACAAGAGATACTTTTAATATACAAGTGCACTTATGTTCATGTAAATGGATTAATTACAAATAATAATAAAAATATCTTGTGGTTACGACTTTAGAGCTCCATAGATTCTGCACACTTTATGAATGTGATATATATCAGATTGTGCTTTCTTTTGATATTTAAAAAGTTAACTAAACTAAAGTTACATCAGCCAAAGTGGAAGTCCTCAAATCTATGTGTCTGAACTGTTTGTAGTTGTGGTTCCTGGTTGGAAAGTTGTTAACTGTGGCTAGAGCCCTACTTGATGACTAATTAGGCAAGCGGGGTTGGGGTGTGGTGGGGGGTGGAATTTTCAAGGGAAGTTTTTTTCCCCTGCACCCCACGCTTGCCTAATTGGTTACGCTTTAGTGCCTAAATCAAGTGTTGTAGAGTAGGGCTTCCTCTAGCCACAGGCACATGCTAGCACTACCAATCAGGAACCAGGCAATCAGGTTTTGAGATACCCCCCTCCACCATTGCAATAATCCTATTGTCATAATCTTAGCCATTGCCCTATTCCTAGCCATTGCCCTAATCCAAATTTTATTAACTTAACCCTAGCTATTGACCTAGCCTTTTAACCAGATCTCAATTATTGACCTAGTGCTAAACCTAGCTATTGCCCTAGTCATGAAATTAGCTATTGCACTAGCCCTAACCCTAGCTATTGAAACCATAACCCCAGAACTATCCCTAACCCTAGGTATTGATCTAGCCTAAACCTACCTATTAACCTAGTCCTAACCATAATTATCTATTGAACTAGTCAAGCCATTGACCTAGCCTTAACCGAACATGTAGCATTGAACTATCCCTGACACTAACTATTGAACTAGGCTTCCCTAGCAATTAGCCTTCACCTAATCTGGCAATTGACCTAAAACCTAAATCTAGCTACTGATGTCCTAAACCTAGCTAAACCTAGCTATTGACTTAGCCTAACCTTAGCTATTGACCTAGTCTTGACCCTAGCTAGCTAACCCTAGCTATTGACCTATTCCAAACCTATAGCTATAAAGTACTACACACCAACTAGCATGCCAGTACAGGTAGGACTACACAACAACTAGCACGACTGTACAGGTAGGACTACACACCAACTAGCATGACAGTAATGCATACCAAGTACTAAACACCAAGTAGCAAGTAACATTACAGTACAGGTAGGATTACGCACCAACTAGCATGTAGTACTACACACCAACTAGCATGACAGTTGAGTACAGGTAGGAATACACACCAACTAGCATGCCAGTACAGGTAGGACTACACACCAACTAGCAGACAGTACAGGTAGGAATGCATTGTCCCTTCCATCAACCCTCTTCTATCTCGGTCTACTCCAATAGGTATCTTTTTGAAGGACGAAAGGCTGGTTGTAGTCAGGACTGGTGAGTACTGGCTGCTGGCCAGTGTGGCCTTGAGTTGGTCCAATGTTTGTTCACATGCTGCAGAGTATTCTACTGTGGTAGGCACAGTAGACTTGGTGTGGTCTGAGGGGCAGGCCGTGATGAGCTGAAGGCCTATATAAACCGAAGATAGTAGCCAGCGAGTCCAAGCAGCGCCAGTACGTCTTGGTTTGTGATCTATGGAATAGTTGTACCGCATCAACCTTGGCCAGTTTTGGTTGTACAGAGCCTTGACCAACCACATAGCCCAGGAACCTAACCCTAGCTATTGATCTAGCCCTAACCTTAGCTATTGATCTAGCCCTAGTCTTAGCTATTGACCTAACCGTAAGCCTAATTATTGACCTAATCCTAACCATTGACTTAAATCTAACCATAGCAATTTACCTAGCCATAACCCTAGTAATTGAAGACCTAACCTTAATTATTGTCCCAGCAATAAACCTAGTTATCGACATACCTATTGACCTAGTCCTGACCCTAGCTATTGAACTATACTGTCATTCTATTGATAGCTGTGGACATTATAAAAAGTGACGAGTAATAGCATTCGCCTTGGGGTCTTCGGGAAAACTCTTCAACCACTTCTTCTGGTATAATTTTATATAATTTCTATATAATGATGATAAAACATCATTGCCAATCCATTAAGATGTTCTTGTCTCATGGTGCTCCTTAATGGAGGCTTTATTAAACTGAGCATGCTGATTGAGCATTCACACTCACAACTCGTAACTGGTAGAGTTCCCATTATGCTCAAAAGAGTGAGAATATTGGGGGGAAAGTCATAGTCAGTATGTGCTAGGATCTTCTCTGGGGTATCAAGTTCAGAATAAAGACAGCTTCCTTTTGGGAGAGTTACAAGCAATTTTTTATCAGCTATGTCCATCATGTTACTGACCTCCCTGATATTGCAACACTTTACTACACAGAGGTTTAATCTGTGTGTTACACAGTGCATGTATAGTGCTTTGGGATGAATAGATGTTATTCGTGAAGATGCTCCCCTGTATCTGCCTGCCATTGCACCAGCTCCATCAAATGCTTGACCCCGTAATAAATGTGGGTGCAACTGCCAATCAGTCAATTGAGTGGATGTCACAATAGCCTCACCAGTAACACCAGTAAGACATTCATGAAAACCCAAAAACTTCTCTTGTGGCTTGCCATTGTTTAAGTACAGAACACTGATTGACATTTGCAGAGTCAGTTGCCTCATCTGCAATGACTGAAAAGTACCTGATCTTTAGCAAAAGCTGGTTTCGTATGATATCTCCACAAATCAGAATCATCTGATTTTGTGTTTCCTTGCTGGTATAAGTAACATTGTGGCTGGCAGTTTCCAAATGCTCTTTCAGTACATTGTCACCAGCATCTACTCGAAACTTTAGCAGGGCTTGAAAGTTACCTTATTGGTAGAGCTATCATTTAACAGTACAGGATCATCATCACGGTAACCTCTAAAAGCAAAGTCCCTGCTTACCACACAAGATAACCGTAGCTATGGTTGATCTCAATTTCATTTTGTTCTCAGCTATTAGTTGGCACGTCTAGAATTGATCTGCTGATCTATACCTACAGCCTGATTTTGTTGTATAGCACAGAAAGCTAGGGCCCTTTCCACAGCATCTTGATGAGATTCTCATCCTCGTAAGCCAAAATGTTCACTATGCTTTTCTTTTGCTTTCTTCAAGTTTATAAGAGGTCGCTTAACTAAACCAAGTTCTTGCTCACAGTATGCAAATAGCACACAAAATTTACAGTGCCCCACATCATCCATCGCAGAGTAGGCAAGACCATTATATTCTTCAAGCCAATTGATCTGAATATGGTTACCAAACTTATGAACTGGAAAATTATACTTTTTATTGGGGACAAAGTGTTGCTTAAGAAAATAAAAAATTTCATCATCTGTCAGACCTCGCTCAGATTGCAACTTTACCACGCGACCAAAATCACCTGAATAAATTACAGGATCCATAGAGCATGAACTTTCAGAGTCACTCTGTATCTCTTCGATTACATGAATACAGCCATCAGTACTAATGCTACTGCCCACTACACCCAGGTCCATTTTTAGGAGTATGCTCGCAGTTCTAGTTCACCTGAGGCTGAATCAGAATCGATGCTCATATTCTGGTTAATGAGTCTGGAATAGTGTGTATTAACAAAGATTTATTATAATGTGGTTTGGTGTTTGGTTATTCAACCCTTGATGGTTTGGAGGTTTGGCAGTTTGGTGGTTTGTTAACCCTTGAACTTGACCTGTGGTGCGTTAACAAAGCTGGCATGTGCTTTGTTTGAACAGATGAGATATTCCCCCAAACTACAATGATAGGAATTGGAGGGAGGGCCCTCCCCTGGATCTGCCACTGGGTAAGCATATACTAGAGAAGAAGAAGCATGTACAACAAGAATGAAGAAAAAAGAGGGAATGGGTGGGGTGACAAAGACTACCAAATTCCTGGGGAAAAAGTGGGTAATTTTCTAGACCAAGCAATCTGGAATGAGGACATATTAATATACATAGATTTTTATGAATAATATTATTATTTCTAACTGCAAAGAAATAAAGGAGGGGTTGGGTGGGGAGGGGAAAAGATGGTGAGGGAGATAGCAAAGGATACAGATTTTGGGCTGACTATGCCTCCAAAATTTCAACATTAGTATACTAAGCTCTTTTCAGGCATCTAGGATCACATTGGGTACATGTAGCAAGTGCTCAGTGTATACATTTTTGTCAAAATCGTATGTGAAGCCGACTAAAAGGATAGCAATGAAAATACATTCACAGCTGAAGTCGAAGAGTTGGGATTTTCAGAGAACCTGAGGATCAAGATAACAATACCTAGAGCAGAGGGGCAGTAGCTGCACATTCATTAAAACAAACAGCAAATCCTCACCTACAGCCACAGTAACTTGCTAACTTCATTGCAAATGATCCTACGAATGTAGGTGTTCGTTATTTGCAATGAATGGTACAAGTTTCATGATGCAAGCGCCTACCACGCCTACCACATTACTCATAGCAAGTGCCCACCCATCTGATTGGGAAGGTGAAATGAAACACCCAAAGGCCTACTACATAGTTTATGGTACTAAGGCACACATAATGTGTGCATGTTTAAAATAACCCAACAGATTTCATCTCTCCCCATGATAATGATGGTGATTGTGATGATGATATAGTAAGTGCCTTCAACCTAGATCAGTTACATGTATATATCAAGTTACTACCAGCAAATTTATCTTGTCGAAATCAATTTCATCCAACTGTAGCGGTTCCATATCTCGTGTCCCCTACCGAACGAGGCTTTTTTTTTTGTTTGTTTTTTTGCTTTACATTACAGATATGTGATAACATGAGACATAACGAGATTGTTGAACTATGATTGTGCACTGAAGGACTACTAGCTAAAACTAGCATCCATTTAAGAATAAAGATTAAGAGGGGATAACAATTTAGAGACATACATTGAGAATAGAAGGTGGTGGTTGGTGTGAACATTTGTTGCAGGGGCAGACATAGTGAAAGGAACAGGGATTTCCAGATGAAAAGTTACTCTTGAAGTGAGACATAAAACGAGTACAAACTTGCTTAATGAGAGTATAGGAAGTGAGCTCCATGTTTAAGGACGGAAGTGAGTTCCATAGTCTTGGAATCCGATTGAAGTAAAAGTGTCTGTGGGTGCTTGATCTTGTGTACATGTGCTTTAGTTTAGCTGAGCCTTTTGATCGTGTATTACAGTTGGCGAAGGAAATGCAGTTGTTGATATATTGAAGGTTGAGTTGACGTTCCTACCGAACGAGGCTTTTTTTATTTTTTTTAATATTTTTTTTTTTGCTTTACATTACAGATATGTGATGACATGAGACATAACGAGATTGTTGAACTATGATTGTGCACTGAAGGACTACTAGCTAAAACTAGCATCCATTTAAGAATAAAGATTAAGAGGGGATAACAATTTAGAGACATACATTGAGAATAGAAGGTGGTGGTTGGTGTGAACATTTGTTGCAGGGGCAGACATAGTGAAAGGAACAGGGATTTCCAGATGAAAAGTTACTCTTGAAGTGAGACATAAAACGAGTACAAACTTGCTTAATGAGAGTATAGGAAGTGAGCTCCATGTTTAAGGACGGAAGTGAGTTCCATAGTCTTGGAATCCGATTGAAGTAAAAGTGCCTGTGGGTGCTTGATCTTGTGTATGTGTGCTTTAGTTTAGCTGAGCCTTTTGATCGTGTATTACAGTTGGCGAAGGAAATGTAGTTGTTGATATTGAAGGTTGAGTTGACATTCTTGAGGGAATTAATTAGAAGCTTGATGTCAGCCAGTTCGAACTCCATCATTAGCGGAAGTATGTTGTGTAGTAACTTGACTTGTTGTACTGTGTACTTTGAACTATGTATATGATTCATGCATTGACGCATACACAATAGCCATGTCATGTGATTATGAGGCGGGGCGTGGGCCACGCCCGACCAGTTAGTTAGCCAATCTATCTCATGCTGTTTCTGTGACTATTTCTCTATCCATGCATTTGCTCATCAATACTTTCAATATAGGAAGTTGACCCACGATATTACATTGGCGACGAGGATGGCCGTAGCTCCAATCTTCGGGAAAGTTAGAGTATCGGCCAGAGAATGAAATTTTTTCGTCCTACCTTGAGCGAGTACAGCTGTTTTTCTCAGCCAACGAGGTGCCTGACGCGAAGATGGTTCCCGTTTTCTTAAGTGTGTTAGGAAGCAAGACATACTCGCTGCTGAGAAGTTTAGTGGCTCCCACTCTTCCACAGGATAAATCTCTTGAAGATTTAGTGACGGTTCTTAAGAAACACTTCGAGCCAAAGCCTCTTGTGATTGCAGAGCGGTTTCATTTTCACCAACGCTCGCAGAATATGGGTGAGTCTATCTCAGAGTATGTGGCTGAACTCAGGAGGCTTACTGTTCACTGCAATTATGGCACTCATCTTGAGGAGGCATTACGGGATCGTCTAGTGTGTGGCATCCGGGACTTGCGCACCCAGAAGAAGCTCCTGGTCATTGATGCGCTCTCTCTAGCTAAGGCCATTGAGATTTCACATGGGGAGGAGGCTGTGAACAAGAATGCGGAAACCCTAAAAGGAAGAGAAATCACCGTGAACGCTGTCATGACGCCATGTTACCGTTGTGGCAATAATTCCCACGAACAGAAAGACTGTCGTTTCCGAAATGCTGAATGTCATAACTGTGGGAAACGGGCTCACATTGCTCCAGTGTGTCGGTCTAAGGGAACGTCTCGACCACGACGGTCAAATCTACGCGTAGTCAGTTCGGATTCACAACTGTCTCATCAGAGGAAATCACCACCCGTTACACGATATGTTACCGTTGCCGAGGACGATCACGATCTGAGAGTTGATTCCCAAGGAACACAGGACACTGAATACCTGCCATTACATGCTGTGATAGGAGCATCCACACCACCATATCAGGTACCCTTGGTAATTAATGATGTAGTGCATAATATGGAATTAGATACGGGAGCCTCAGTCACTCATGTCTGAGGCAGAGTGCCATAAGTTATTCCCTGGGGCTACCCTGAGAGCCTCGTCAATTCTACTGAAGACTTACTCAGGAGAGCGTTTACCTGTAGTTGGGGAAATGGATGTGAGGGTGCAGTATGAGCAGCAGGTTCAGGAATTGGTTTTGACTGTAGTGGCAGGAGATGGACCAAGCCTATTAGGCAGGAACTGGCTCAGGCATTTTCAACTGAATTGGCGTGAAATTCGGGCTGTATATAGTCACCCTAGTGGAAGTTTGGAATACCTGTTGGATAAGTATGGTGACATATTTTCAGATGAGTTGGGAACAATAAAGTTGTTCAAGGCTAAGTTACATATTAAGCCTAATGAACGGCCCCGATTTTTCAAATTCCGTACTGTTCCCTATGCTCTTAGGAGTACCATAGAAGCCGAGCTAGACCGCCTTGAACGTGAAGGAATTCTGGAGAAGGTGACTCATAGCGAGTGGGCTACTCCCATGGTGGCCGTGCCAAAGCCAGACGGACGAGTCCGTATATGTGGAGATTTCAAGGTCACCGTTAACCAGGCTCTCAATGTGGACCAGTACCCTCTTCCAACTGTACAGGACCTTTTTGCGACTTTGGCGGGTGGAAAGAAGTTCACAAAGTTGGATCTATCACAAGCCTACCTGCAATTGGAACTCCACCCCGAATCACAGAAGTATTGCACGCTCAACACACATCGGGGTCTCTATCAGTTCACACGTCTTCCTTTTGGCATAGCATCTGCTCCAGCAATGTTTCAAAAGATAATGGACACCATACTACAGGGAATTCCTGGAGCCTCGTGTTATGTGGATGATATCCTCGTAACTGGAACCACAGAGGAAGAACATCTCCAGAGGTTGGAAAAGGTCCTCCGTCAGTTACAAAGCCATGGCATCCGGATGAAGAGGGACAAATGCTACTTCTTCCAGGATGCAGTTGAATATTTGGGGCACCGAGTCGATGCCGAAGGAATAAGGGCCTTACCGGCAAAGATAGAGGCGATTGAAAAGGCTCCCCTGCCACAGAATGTGCAGCAGCTGCGGTCATTTCTAGGTCTGTTGAGCTATTACCGTAAGTTCTTGCCGAACTTGGCCACAATTCTCCAACCTCTAAATGATCTTCTTCAGAAGGGAAAGAAATGGGTTTGGTCGGCCAAGTGCTCACAGGCCGTAGCGACAGCGAAACAGCTGTTGACTTCATCAAATCTTCTCATCCATTATGACTCCATGTTGCCACTTCGACTAGCTGCAGACGCTTCTCAGTACGGATTGGGAGCCGTTATCTCACATGTGCTATCTGACGGATCCGAGCGACCGATTGCTTTTGCCTCATGATCACTATCCAAGAGTGAGAGAAATTACGCGCAGATTGACAAGGAAGCCCTCGCACTGATCTATGGCATCCGTAAATTCCATGCTTACTTATATGGCAGGAAGTTTACTTTGATTACTGACCATAAGCCTCTCACAACCATTCTAGGGCCCAAGAAGGGTGTGCCAGCCGTTGCGGCTGCCCGGTTGCAGAGGTGGGCCATACTCTTAGGAGCCTATAACTATGACATTGTCTTCAGATCTACGAAGGAACATGGGAATGCTGATGCTCTCTCACGCTTGCCACTGCCGGAAGGTGAATTGGAGCACCCCTCGGAGACTACGCTGTGTAACATACGTCAGATAGAGATGCTGCCACTGACCTCTCAGGAGATAAGGAGGGCCACTCAGCGAAATCCTGTTCTAAGCAAGGTGCTTTCCTACAGTCTCAGGGGTTGGCCAGGTCGTGTACCCAAGGATCTACAGCTCTACCACAGAAAGATGGCAGAACTCTCTGTGGAAGATGGCTGTTTGTTGTGGGGAGGACGTGTGGTAATTCCTATCAGTCTGAAGCAGATGGTCCTGACTGAGCTACACAGAGAGCACATGGGGGTATCACGCATGAAGGCATTGGCTCGTAGTCATGTTTGGTGGCAGGGACTCGACAAGGATTTAGAGTTAATGGGAAGGTCTTGCCGTGCTTGTCTAGCAGTGAAGCAGTCACATGCAACCGCACCGTTGCATCCCTGGATCTGGCCTGACCGTCCCTGGCAGAGGATTCATGTTGACTTTGCAGGACCGTTCCTCGACAAGTCCTTCTTCATTGTGGTGGATGCTCACTCTAAATGGGCTGAAGTAGTCGAGATGTCACAAACCACCACTGCTCGAACCATTACAGCCCTGAGGCACATGTTTGCCATGCACGGGATACCTGAACAGATCGTGTCTGACAATGGCCCGCAATTCATCTCAGCTGATTTTGAGGAGTTCGCTAGGACAAATGGAATCAAACATTCACGGTCCTCACCTTATCATCCAGCCTCTAATGGTGAGGCAGAGAGATTTGTAAGGACCTTCAAGGAGGCCATGAAGACTGGAAAAGGGGATGGCCTTACCCTAGCCCATCGGTTGGATAACTTCCTTCTCACATATCGCACCACTCCACACACGACTACCGGCGTTCCACCATGTGAAATACTGATGAAGCGGATCTTACGTACCAGATGGGACCTCCTGAGGCCAGATGTGGAGCGACGAGTCCGTTGGCGTCAATCCCGGCAAAAAGAGGGGCATGATCAACATGCCCGGTTGAGACCGTTCTCCATTGGTCAGTCTGTCATGGCTAAGAATTTTCGTGCTGGGACAGCTTGGATACCAGGAGTTATTGTGCAACAGCTGGGACCTCTGACCTATGTAATTGATGTCTCAGAGGGCAGGCTGTGGAAGCGTCATGTGGACCACATAAAGGAGTATTTGAGGCAACCTCCTCTTCCTGAGCCTGAGAGGATGGGGGATACTGATCTGCCTATGCTCTCTCCTGAGGTTTTAGAACCAACCTCTGGCATGCTATTGGAACCTCTGTCCCCAGATAGGCCTGAGGAGGGGAGTGAATTGAGGCCTGACAATCCCTCACCACTACCCACCACGTCGAGTGTCTCACCACTACCCACCACGTCGAGTGTCAATTTGCCTAGTCCACCGACTCTGTCGAGAAACACTGCGGTCGATTCGTCTTCACAAGTGTTCGATTCACCTTCCTCACAAAGTGTTACACCACGCCATTCACCAGTTGCTCGATCATCTTATCCAACTCGGTCACGCTCCCGGCCAGATTATTATAACGTTAAAACCTGGTGAGGGAGGAGTTTAGTAACTTGACTTGTTGTACTGTGTACTTTGAACTATGTATATGATTCATGCATTGACGCATACACAATAGCCATGTCATGTGATTATGAGGCGGAGCGTGGGCCACGCCCGACCAGTTAGTTAGCCAATCTATCTCATGCTGTTTCTGTGACTATTTCTCTATCCATGCATTTGCTCATCAATACTTTCAATATAGGAAGTTGACCCACGATATTACATGTTGAGGTTTTCAAGGCGAACTTTGTAGTCAGATTGATAATCGCTTAGAATAAATTTGGTAGCTCTTCTTTGAATATTTTCCAGGGTTATTATGTCTTTAGTAAGGTTAGGGCGCCAAAGCTGGGAACAATAAATCAACCTTGATTTGATCAGTAATAAGTATAGGGATTTTTTGGCACTAACTGAGGCTGAAGCACTGAATTGACGGCGAAGAAGACCGAGCAATCTGTAGACCTTAGATGTCAGATAAAGATAGTGTTCACTCCATGTTAAGTCTGTGGAAAGAATGATACCAAGGTCTTGGTGTGATTTTTTGGTGGCGATGTCATGGGAACTAATGTTATAGTAAGTAGGGATGACATCTTTGTTTGCCAGGAAACTCAGGTGGACGAATTTGGATTCATTAAAGGCCAGGCTCCAATTCTTACTCCAGTCAAAAATGGAGTCAATGTCCTGTTGTAGTAGATCCTTGTCCAAGACAGAGTTGATTGGGCGAAAGCACTTTGTGTCATCAGCAAAAAGCAACATGGAAGAGTTAGAAGTAGATAAAGGAAGGTCATTAATGAAAATAAGGAATAATAAAGGGCCTAAAATGCTGCCTTGAGGCACACCTGATACTACAGGTAGCAGGTCAGAATGCAGGTTATTAATGGTTACACATTGAGCTCTACATGCGAGGTAAGTTTGAAACCAAAGCCATTAGTTTCCAGTTATTCCTATGAGTCTAAGTTTTAACAGGAGTCCCTTATGTGGAACACTGTCAAAAGCTTTTTTGAAGTCCATATAAATAACATCTACCTGATTTTTCTTGTCATTGCACTCATAGATTGTACTAAAGAGAGTTAGAAGCTGCTGTAGGGTTGATCGCTGTTTCAGAAAACCAAATTGTATTGCCGAGATGGAGCCAAGGATGGAATCTATTGCATTTATTATAAATAATTTTTTCCAGAACTTTTGAGACAGTGCAAAGGAGGGAGATAGGTCTGTAACTACTTGCTTGGGATTTGTCGCCTGACTTGTATATGGGTGTGATGGAATGAGTACACCACTCTCTTGGGAGTGCATGTTTGGAAAGTGTGAGGTTGAACAAGTGTAAGAAAGGTTCATAGAGCACTACTGCACATGATTTCGATATCTTTGGACCAATGCCGTCTACTCCCATTGCTTTTTTGGTGTCTAAGGAGCTTAGAGCTACATATACGTCAAAGTCAGTGATTGAGATATTCTCCAGAAAAGGGACCCGTTATCTTCAAGTAATGAAGTGGTAAAATTGCTGTTAGTAAACACAGAGTGGAAATAGTGATTAAATAGAGAGGCTTTAGAGTAGCCTGCTGAATCTCTAGAAGAGCCATAGCTCACCGTGTGAGGAATATTGTTGGAGTCTGTTAGGGACATCAAATATTTGTAGATGTTTGAGTTGTTTGAATGGGAAAGTTCATGAATCAGTTTGGACTCGTAGGCCGATTTAGCATACTTAAGATCATCTTTCAATTGAATTTCTAACAGAATTATTTTGTCAAGTAGAGATTGGGTAGGATGGGATCTATTTCTTCTTTTCAGAGTGCGATGGCAATTGTACTTGTGCTGTAGATGTTTAGTAATCCATTTGTGACGTTGTTTTGCTCTTAATTTGACTTTGGGGGTAAACAGAGGCATAGCATTTAAAATGGCGTTTTCTATATAGGCCCAGACCTGCTCCACGTCTTCAGACAGTAAGCAAGAGCTGAAGTCAGCATAAGAGCTAAGGCCGAAAAAATCAGCCTTTGAGTAGTCATAAACCAACTTTGGAGTTGTTTTTGGTACATGGGAGGACGAGGTGTTGACAAGGAAGGAGATTGGGAAGTGGTCAGTGGGGAATGGAACCTGGTCGTTAGATAGAACAGTAACATCATGCACACGTACATCTTCATTAGTTAAAACCAGGTCTAATATGTTACCTTTAGTGTGAGTAAGTACTGTGACAAGCTGCATGAGATTGAGAGAAAACACAAGGTCGCAAAGAGATTGGAGTATGTTGTGGACCCTTTGATGGCTGACCAATTTATGTCTGGAGCATTGAAGTCACCAACAAGAATGATAGAAGCAGAGAGTGCAGGAAGAGTATTTAGATAGTTGATCAGATTTTCAAGATAGGCGTGACTTGCATTTGGGGGAGAATAGACTAAAGTGAGAAGAATGGGATACTGGAAACAGAAAGAGATAGTGATGACCTCAGGAGAACTTACAGGGCATTTCTTACCTGACAGCTATCAGGACTCCACCCCATCTAGTGTCCCGGTCCTTTCTGAAAATAGTGAAACCTGTCTGGATGATTTCATTGTTATATATGTTGGATGAGAGCCAAGTTTCAGAGAAGCAGTAGATAGAATAGTCGGATGAGAGAATAAAAGATTGTAGAGAATTAAGCTTATTTACAAGACTATGAGTATTAAGTACTTGTAGAGACTTTAGAGTGAGGCATTATTGAGACTGTTATTGATTCTGTTGTTTGTCTTTCTCTGTCGTTAATTATTCCAATAATACCTTTATAAGATAGCCGCCCAAGTAACGAAACTTGCATCGGTTACAGTGGTGACCCTAACGTGATCGTGGAAAATTAACCACGAGTAGCACCCACCTCAGTCCCCGAATCAACCTCGTCTCCTGCCTAAGGACTGGCAGAATCAGCCGCTGCCGCTGCCATATCAGCCATCTCCCTTAAGATCCATACCTTCTGGCCCGCCGACACCGAGATCTGGTTCGCCCCCAGTTTGCTTTGCGGAACATAGTCATGGATGAAACAAAATATTACCATGTCATCTCCTTCCTCGACCAATGCGTTGCTAACAGACTCCGAGCTTTCATCCTCGCACCACCAACTAACGATAAATATGTCTCCCTGAAGGAGGAGCTGCTCACCTGCTATGGCCTCACCAAGGCACAGAAAACAACCAAACTCCTTCATCTTGATGGCCTTGGTGACTGTCGCCCAACTGACCTGCTGGCTGACATGCTGTCCCTCCGGGGTAAGACTCCATGTCAGGGAAATCTCACCTGACAGTGGCAGAACCAGCAGGTGGTGTTGACAGCAGAACATAACTATCTGTATTAACAGGGGGACATATACATGCTAAAGAACAAGCCACTTATGTGAACGAACAAGCCACTGATGTGAGCAAACAAGCCACAACCACACCACAGACAACAAGCAAGAACACTCACCTGACTGAGAAGCCTGTGACATGGGTTGACCCAAGTGAAGATGATTGGTCCAATCCACAGTTTGGCAAGGAGACCAGTGATGTCAAACTGAACTGATAGAAAGAGTATAAAAGGAGACTATGTATAAGATTGAAACACGCAACGGCCTATGCCCAAAAGAACTGATACCTGATTATGTTGAACTTTAAGAACTGTTGTAAGAACTTGGATTGAGATTGTTGATAGTGTTGATTGACACTGTGTGTGTGTGATTCTCTATCTGTATTTAATATATAACATACTTGTTTCAAGTGGGTAGCCAGTATCTCGGGGAGAGATACTGAGTTTGGCTTGGAATAGGTCCCAGGCGTCGGACGAAAGTGTGGATCTGACTGAACAGTTAAAGTGTCTGTGTTAGGCACTCACCACTAGGCAAGCGTCAACACGTCTATTCTGGACTGGTTCTCATACAGCCTTGTTGTAAGGCTGTGTTCTCAATAGGAATATAGGTAAAGATTTATTATATTTCAAATGACTTACAGGCAGAGTCTTGATGTCTTAGAGCAGTCTAACTAGTCTGGCTATCTCAGAGCATACATACATACATATATTGGAATGTCCATGAATCATGATGTAACCTCTGACCAATCAGGTGTTTCCACACAGACAGTCAGGAGGTTTGCCACCATGTTGCATCATACATAATAGTTTCATACATAATAGTTCAAGTAATTAACACGTACTTAATTAACAGTTACACGGATTTGGCAAGGGTTGAGGTCAAGGTTTGCTGCAATGTTGGGGGATCCCAACATCGCCCCCTCCTTCGAGAGGTTATTGTCCATCTGTTGCTCTTCTGAGGGTGTCCGCCAGGCTTGGCGTGAGAGAGCATCCGCGTTTGCATTATCTTTGCCCGGTCGATGCTTGATGGAGAAGGTGAACTGTCTTAAGGTGTCCATCCAACGTGCGAGTCGATGAGAGTGGGGGTCTTTTAGTTCCAGGAACGAGAGAGCTTTATGGTTGGTAACCACAGTGAAGGGGTGGCCTAGCAGGTAGGGCATGAAATGCATGCAGGCATTCACAACAGCCAAGCCCTCCTGCTCAGTAGCAGAATATCTGCGCTCCCTGGGCTGCATCTTCCTACTGTAGTAGGGTATAGGGTGTTCCTCTCCGCTTTCAGCCTCCTGTGCGAGCACAGCACCGATCCCGAGTCCGGAGGCATCAGTTTGCAGAATAAATGGGCGGGAATAGTCTGGTGGGCTCAGCACTGGGGCGGAGCATAGGGCCTCTTTTGAAGCAGCGAAGGCTGTCGCACAATCTTCAGTCCAATCCACAGGGTCAGGTTTGCAGAGCTGTAAAAGGTCTGTGAGTGGTGCAGATAGGGTCGAGATGTGGGGGGATAAATCTTCTGTAGTAGTTGATGAGTCCAATGAAGGCCCTGACTTCCTTTTTAGACCGGGGTTGAATAAAGTCCCGAACTGCTGAGACCTTAGCCTCGTGTGGGGAGATGTATCCTCCTCCAACCCTGTGTCCCAGAAAGACACAGGAGGTTGTGGCAAGCTGGGCCGTTGATGCCTGAATTGTTAAGCCAGCATTCCGAAGCACATCGAATACCATGGTGAGTGACGTTTGTGCTCCTCCCATGAGTTGCTGAAGACTGCCACATCGTCTATATACACAGAGGTGTAATCATTGTGGTTGATGAGTAGTCCATCCATCACCGCTGAAATGTGGCGGGCGCGTTCCGCAGCCCAGAATGGCATGACTATGAAGCGGAATTTGCCATATGGCGAGATGATAGTGGTTTTGTCTTTATCTTCGGGGGCTATGGGCACCTGGTAAAATCCACTGGCCAAGTCTAGAATCGTGTAGAGAGAGGCAGCTGCCAGTTTCTCCAGTGCTTCCTCTATTCTAGACTGGAAGTATTAGTAGGGATCTGGTATCGTAACTACGTTCAGGCGGCGGTAATCACACACCAGCCTGATCTTTCCCGGTGTCTTTTGGGGGACAGGAAATATGGGAGCTGCCCAAGGCGCATCCGATGGCTCAATGAAGCCTGCCTCAATGAGCTTCTGAAGATCCTCCTTAAAGGCATCCCGTCTGCTGTGGGGGGTGGCATAAGGTCGAAGGTGCACTGGTGAGGCATTTCCGACTTTAATGTGGGTGTTGCAGCCCGAGTTCTTCCTGGTTTGGCACAGGTCATGGTCGGGAAGTCATCCCAGAGTCGTTGGAAGAATCTTAGCTGCTCTTGCGAGAGGTGGTCTTGACCTTATGGAAAAGGGTGGTTCTCATCTGAGTGATAGTCTGGTAGGTCTGGACATTCTGTGTGCTCAACAGAGAGAAATGCAATGTCATGTACTGGCGGTAACCATACCTTCATATCTGTGACATGCACAGTTCTGATGCTTTTCCTTCTGTCTTGGGTGTCGACACGGTAGGTCACTGGGGATACTGGTTCTACCACCTCGAAAGAGCCTTCCCATCTGTCCTGGAGTTTTGAGGCTTTGGTCCCGGTGATGAGACTGGGGTAAAGACAAGGACGAGGTCTCCTGGGCTGAAGGTGATTGTCTTGGTGGTCTGGTCATGCCATCTCTTTGTCCTCTCTTGGATTGTGGTCTGCTGATCTGCTGCTAACTTCCTCATCTTGTGTAGGTCATCTCTAAGTTTAAGAAGCCAGTCTGTAGCAAGTTGAGGAGAGCGACTGTTAGGTGTCCAGCTCTGCCGTAGGATGTCTAGAGGCCCACGGGGACGTGCTTGCCGAAAACCAGTTCAAAGGGCGAGAAGCCAGTGGTGGAGCACGGAGCTTCTCTACAAGCGAAGAGTAGGCAGGGGAGGAGTTCGTCCCATTGTTGTCCTTCTTGTGAGCTGCTCCTAATCATCTGGAACAGAGAGTGATGGAAGCGCTCTACTGCTCCATTTGACTGGGGGCGGTAAGGTGCCGTTTTTGAGTGATGAACTCCAAGGAACTTGAAGGCTTCCTTCAGAACCGCAGAGAGGAAGTTTGATCCTCTATCAGAGAGAAATTCCTCTGGTACTGATAGCCGGGAAATAATGTTCATTAGGGCCTTCCCCACTTCTGTAGCTGTTGTCTTCTTGAGGGGGATGGCTTCTGGATACCTTGATCCAACATCAATGTAGCTAAGAATGAACTGGTTCTTGCTACGAGTGAGGGGGAGTGGCCCCACGATATCGATAGCCACTTTCTGAAATGGTCGACAAATTGGCGGGTTGGTAATAGTGAGAGGGGTATGGTTATTGGTCCTCTTGGCAGTCTTTTGGCATCTTTCACAAGATCTGCAGAATTGTGTTGCCTCTTTTCCGATGCCAGGCCAGAAGAAATTCTTTAGGACCTTGAACTTGGTCCTGTTAGCTCCTGTATGTCCAGATGCTGGGGCCGAGTGAGCCAGCTTCAGTACTTCTAGTCTACGCGATTTCGGCACGACGACCTGGGTATAGGGTTCACTGAGTTTGTCTTTTGTCTTGCGCATCAAGACTCCTTTGTTGGTCATAAATGTTGAGTCTTCCTTGTTTGCTGACTTCCAGAGATCCTTCATAGTGTCGTCTGCTCTTTGGTCCTGGATGAGATTGGCGGTGTTATTCTGCTGCATGTCTGCTTCTCCACTGGAGTCAGCGTCTCTATCTGGGTCTGTCTGGTGCGACATGTTCGTCCTTGGGAAATCGTAGTCGGGCCCTAGCAGATCTTCAAGGGAGTTGGGTTCGAGCCCATCTTGGGCCTGGTCAGCTTGATCAGCAAGGTCTTGTCGAGCTTCTGTCTGGGTCTGGGCTCTTATCTGGATGGCTAAGATGTTTTGGGGATCTGCTGCTGTGGCCTGGTGAATGAGTGCATGGATATTTCTGAAATTTCTGCAAAGGAGGGCATCATGGTCAAGGTTGTCAGTCACTGCCATGTTGACAGAGACTTCAGAACCTGGAAGGAGACATGGGAGATCAACTGTTACATTAGCCTCTGACTTACCCCGAAAACATCGGGTCATGATGGATCCTGATGGTTCTGGAACTGGTAGATTCCACTGCTTAAATTGTTCTATGACGCTAGAGTTGATGAGAGAGTGGTCCGCTCCAGAGTCTAGAAGGAATCTGACGGGTTTGCCGAAGATGCTGCCTACCAGGAACAGCTTGGGCATGAAGGTAGGTGCTGGGGAGGTGTTGTCCTGGTCATCTGTGGAGACGGCAAGCACATACCTGTCGGGACACACGGCTCCGAGGTGACCCCACTTATGACAGTTAAAGCACAAAGGTCCTTTCTCTTTGTCAAAGTACTTTGCAAGCTTATGCTGTGGCTTGAATTGATTCCCATATGAACCACAGTGCTGTGCTGAAGTGTTAGTGGGTGGTCTGACTCCGCCCTGCTGCTGGAAGGGAGGATCTGGCTTGGGTTGATCGATCTGAGACTGGGTCAGAGACTGGGTCTGGGGTTGAGCTTGAGGTTGTTGTTGCTGAGACTTGTGACCGTTGAATGGCCTATATGGTTTCTGGTAGGTGGGTTGAGGGTTCACGGTGTTCCTATTCCAGGCAGATTCCCTTCCTCTGCCACTGTCTGTCAGCAACATATTCATCAGCGATGCTCAACAGGTCCTGCAAGGATGAGGGTTTCTGGGCCCTCACATGGGTGGTTATTCTCCGGTTCAATTGTTTATAAACGATTTCCCTTGTAATGAGATCAATGACTTCTTTGACAGAGGTGCAATCTTTGGTGCAGGTTCTTGCTGCTTCAGCTGTTCTGTAACCCATCTGTGTGATGGTCTCTGTTGGGTTGATCTTGGGGTTGAACCAGTTATTGAACAGTGTTGATTTCGAGACACCCATATGGGCATACAATTGTCGCTTGAGGGCATCATAATTGCCTAGCTCTTCTGTGAGCATTGACATGGCCAAGTTAGTCAAGTCTCCTCTGAGTAGAGCTCTTAATTCAGTGGCCCAGGTACTTTTGTTCACTCCATATGTTTTCATGTGGGCCTCAAAGCGGGCAATGTCTTGTTGGCCTTGAGGTCCACTGGAGATTGGTGGGAGAGTAGGTGGTTTAGTCTGCTGAGCCACTGTGATAGGCCTGCCTATAGCCTTTGCTAATGTCTCATTGGTCTGCTGTTGGGCTTGTTGGAAGGCTGTATTTTGTATTTGGATCTGCTCTAGGATACGAAGAAGAGTAGGGTCAATGGCAGGAGTTGCTTCTTGGGCGACTGCTTCAGCTGCCGCTGGCTCTGTCCATGAGACATGGCGTGTTTCAGTTGGCTGATGCTGAAAAGGGTCTTGTTCCATAGAGTGTTCATCTCTAATATTGTCTGCCATTCCAGTTTCGAGGTGGTTATCGTAGGAGCTGGATTGGGTATGGGCTTGTGACCGTGTCACCATTCTGGAGTCAAATTTCTCATCCATCTCTGTGTTGATTGCATCCTGGTACCGATTCCGTTCTCTGGTAAAGGATAGTCAATGCTTTCTGAGGGGGCTGAGAAAAACAAAGTTAGACAGAGCAAGATGGCTTACTGTCCCTGTTGAGGTTGTTCAGGGTCAAAATTTGCTGATAAGTCTGTAGGTCTTAGGTAGTAAGTGCTTGTCCTTTGCAGCCGTTTGCGAGGGAGTAGGCACTGGGTCTGCGGTCTGTTGGGTGAAGAGGTAGTCTGGTCTGAGGTGTGGGCGAGTCTGCTTCGAAGGCTGAGTTCGTCTCGGTCGCTGCCACCAGATGTTAGGCGCTCACCACTAGGCAAGCGTCAACACATCTATTCTGGACTGGTCTGATACAGCCTTGTTGTAAGGCTGTGTTCTCAATAGGAATATAGGTAAAGATTTATTATAATTATTTCAAATGACTTACAGGCAGAGTCTTGATGTCTTAGAGCAGTCGAACTAGTCTGGCTATCTCAGAGCATACATACATACATATATTGGAATGTCCATGAATCAAGATGTAACCTCTGACCAATCAGGTGTTTCCACACAGACAGTCAGGAGGTTTGCCACCATGTTGCATCATACATAATAGTTTCATACATAATAGTTCAAGTAATTAACACCTACTTAATTAACAGTTACACGGATTTGGCAAGGGTTGAGGTCAAGGTTTGCTGCAATGTAGGGGGATCCCAACAGTCTGTTTCAGCAGAAGGACGACTTTCCAGTAGATGACATATTTTGGGAGCTCTTCTTGGAGCAACTCCCACATGACGTCAGAGATATACTTGCACCACTGGACTTGGAAACAATGCCAGCACTAGCTAAAGCAGCCGACAAGATCATGAAATCCAAAGCACGTTCTACACCACAACTCTCTGCAGTGCAACAGCGACCCAAGCGACTACCTAGCTCCAAATCCCCCACTGCCTCCAGCTCAAACAAGGACTCTCCAAGCTTATGTTGGTACCACACCAAGTTCGGGGATAATGCCAAGAATTGCAGGCCCCCATGTTCCTACCAGAGAAACACTACGACCAAACCACTAGTGGCAGACACGGCCGGTCAGAATTCAAATTAACTCCTCTATATCTGGGACAAAAACTCCGGCATTCGTTTCCTCATCAATTCAGGTGCCGAAGTTAGCGTATTTCCAGTCTCTCCATCCGACCATTGATCTAGAGGTCGAGGCAAACCACTTGTAGCCGCTAATGGCACTTCAATAACCACCTATGGCACCAGCACGATGTCACTTAACCTGGGTTTCTGCACAGTCGAGTGGAAATTCACCCTTGCTGATGTGTCCCAGCCTATCCTTGGCCTTGACTTTTTCCGGGCTCATCAACTCATGATCGACGCTCACGGCCGCCGACTCATTGACTCTTGCTCGTATGCCAGCGGTGTACTCAAACCAAGTTCTTCCACAGCTCCCAAACTCTCTTCAGTCACATCCATGGACGAGTTCACCCACATCCTGCGAGAGCTTACTACCTCCAACTTCTCTTCCACCTGGGTCAAACATGGCGTGCAGCATCATATACCTATGAAGGGACCACCAGTGCATGCCCGGGCTCGACGCCTTGCACCAGACAAACTTGCCATTGCCCGCCTGGCTTTTGCGCAGATGGAAAAGTTGGGGATTGTATGCCGCTCCTCCAGCCCATGGGCTTCACCACTACACATGGTGCCTAAGAAATCTGGGGATTGGCGCCCCTGTGGTGACTACCGCCATCTCAACAACATCACCATCCCCGTTGAAAATAATTATTTACTAGATAATTTTTTATTAGCACTGTGTCTATGTATGCCGAACATAGTTGTATTGCCAGGGGGTTTCTCCAGCTGTGCTTGAGAAGTAGTCCCTGAAGGCATCTTTCGTAGAAGCAGAAGACCGTGAATACCTAAAGATAAATTTGACTTTATATAACGAACAAGGAACAAAGGAAAAAACCCTGTTGCTTCCAGCACGTGGTAGGGACTCCATTCCAGTACATGGCTCCTCGTCGATGGTACAAATTGTTGATCATCCCATACGAAGGTTGAAGGACAGAGAGGTCTGCAAAATCATAGAGGATACAGAGAGACCTAGAATTTTTTTAGCACTATACTTGAGAGTTGCCTGTAAGAAACCTGAGAGCGAGTGCCAACCTTTCACCTGTCAGGTATGGATTAACCTATACAGGTAACTTTTATTACTTATACTATGGCATAATTTATTATAATATATACAAAGCTCTAAGAGAGTCAAACTTCTCCTTAGACATCCTCAAATATCTGAAATGACTCTCTAGTTCAGACAACCTCATCTCTTGTAGGAGATTGTTATAATCTCCATGCTGTCTTCGGCGAGTGAATATTGGCGTACCTACATTAGACCCTGGCGGATTATGCTCGAATTTCTGCCTATTTTTCTTTCCTTTTATGCTCCTAATATTCACCTATTTTTCTTTTCATTCTACCTATTTTTCTTTCCTTTTATGAACTTATGCTCCTAATATTCAACTATTTTTCTTTTCAATATGCCTCTTTTTCTCAATTATGCTTTGACAAACAATTGTTACATCATTTAAAAAGAGAATATAGGCAATCAAGGATTCAAGATTTGAGACATTTTAACAGTTACAATTATCTATAGACTATAGACTATAGTTGTACTGTAACATAACAGAAAGTTGTAAGTAATCCTCCAAAGAAGTTTCTTGCTTCGTAGAAAAGGTATTGCTCAAAATTGAGAATGCACGTTCAGCTGCAGCTGACGAAGGCTGCACCAATAAGACTAATCTACATGTGTGAGTCCAGTTAGGCAATCTACCATTCTGCACTGCCACCACTCAATGGGGTCTACGCTATCCGAAACATCCTCAGCTGCTGCAAGATATTCAGGTAACTCAGACTTTAAGCCATTAATCACTTCTGTGTTCAAGAATGGGAAAACACTAAGTGAATCAATATCAACTGCAGTTGGCTTGAGTTCATTCACTGAGATCTCTGTCAAACTTCTCCTTGAAGTACGAGTAGGCAGGGACACAACAAGCTTTGGCGTAAGCTATCAGTTGGCACTCACGTGTAGAATTTCCTCCTGACAGATGCTTAGAGACTGCAGCCACATTTGGATAGTATTGTGATGAGACATGAGAATACAGAAGACTTAATCGCTGATAGGTAACCAATACTAATGGCCCATCACCTTCCAATGAGTATGTTGCCTTGACGAACGGTTCCATTGCATCTACTGTTATAGCGAGCTCCATTTTCAGTTTCCTACATGCTGCTTGATTGTCAATGATTTCCAGTAGTTTTCCAGTTGTACATGGAGGTAAATCACTGCCATGCAGAAAATCAGGCACATCTCCAAACATGTCATGCAATTTGTGGATAACTTCAAACTTACTCCACCATCTGGTTGCTGAATAGGTTGGAGTGGACAATCCAGTCTGTGTCTTCCATGCAAGCCTTGACTTCGGACTGGCGAACAAGCTTATCCAAGCCTTTATGAACACATCTAAGATAGGTATTTTCATTCTTTCTCCAACATGATCCAGAGTGTGCGAAAAATAGCCGATGTCCATTATCTTATTATAGATCACAGATATGGTCCTCATTGCCCCATCATTCACTGATGCACGGTCCCTCATTGCTGCTATAATCAAATTAGAAGCAATTGACAGCTCAGTTGACAAAGCAGTTATTAGTTGCCTAGCAGATTTATCAGCCGACAAACACGCTGCTTGATAGCCCACTCTTTATCTATGTAACGTAGAACAATCACAAAGGCCTCACACACATGGGTCGTTCCATCAAAAATGATTGCTACGTGTCTCCCGCAAATATCTTGTTTCAGTTTACTAATTTCATCATGCAAGATGAATGGTATCAGACGACGATGGTGTGATGAATCAGATAGGGGAAATGCATTTTCTTCAAGTAGGTCCCTAAAGGCGTCTAACTTGCTGAGAGGAACACCTGCTTTTAGTAGAGCAGTCACTACATTCACTCTGTACATACGGGTAGAATCGGGTAATGTTAACAAAAAAATTGATCTACTTGTTTTTCCGGTTGTGCAGTCACCCCCTCCCCCCCCCCCCTCCTTGGTCAATTCATTGCACAAATAACTGGGAAGAAATTAGCTACACTTATGTATAAAAAAAGTATATTTGGGGTTGGCGATCATCACCGCCCACCCGTGTGTAGACTTAGAAAGGGGAAGAACCTCTTTCGAACGTGAAGTTGACCTGTAATGCACTGTATAAAAATGAATATATCAGAGCAAATATTCACTTGCTCTGATACTTGAAACTCAACCTGCAGACACAGAGAAAAAATATTTAAAACTTTGAAAAAATATACATTTTCAGCACTCTTCTAGCCTGGACGAGTGTCACCGATTCGATTCATGACATGTAAATGAACAGCACTTCAGTGGTGACAGGTTGTTAAGTTGTCTTCACCCACACCAGAGAGCATTTTTCTCTGGAGAACATTTTCTCTGGAGCTTTCATATTTCCTGCTGGTATGCAGTCTAATCAAGTATATTGTCACTTGTTTCTGGTAAAATATATTCATTATATTATTGCTTTACAAAATCAGACATGAACAACAGGAAAAAGACATAAGATTGTAAGTTGGGACTGAACAGAGCTACAATTTTATCACATGTTAACATTATTACATCATAGTCATATCATACTCACATCGAGTCAGCTGCTGCCACCCAATAATTGTTTTTATTTTAAAAAAAAATTTAATTTTACAAATGCAAAGTAGAACTCGCACACCAAACCAAAGAAATTTTGGATGAGAATCAGTTGTAGTCTCTTGAGGTGTTGCCTGCATGGGGAACGAAACAAATGCAGCCACTCAGTTCTACTGCATAGCACGTGAATAAGTTGGGATATCAGCTTTGTCAAGACATAGTGATGCTGTATAGCACGTGTATAGGCTGGGATGTCGGCGACATAAAAGGGCAATTTTCGCAATTTTTTTTTGTTTCACTGCATCAAGAAATGGTCGTGGATCTGCATATGAGTAATTGGACTCATCTGGTACTGAAATTATGAAGTTGTGTGGGAGAATCGGGAGATATCAGGAGATATAAAAATGAATAAATTAAGAATTTCATTTTTTTTTCTTCCACACTCAACATTTTTCCCGTCCACTTGTTTACTACCTTAGCAAAGGATTCAAGGAATGCTCAAAGTTCTTTCTGTGCTAGCAGAGGCTGAGTCCATTTTGTAGGCAGCTAAGAAGCTTCCTAGACAAGTTGTAGCTGAGATATGAGCTATGGTGTTTGGGGCTTTAGCACCCTGCCATTTAAAAAAAGTGTGTCAAACGAATATGGGGAGAACTTGTGTATTCCCTGATTATGCATAGCAAACTACTACGGAATGCCAGTTGAATTATTCTCTGTATATATGTAGGAGTGAGCAAGACGATTCTCAGTTTAGTAGTCTTCCAATGATCTCTATTAAGAAGTGCAAGAATGAGGTATGTGTCAGGTTTATGAGTGACATTTGACTTCTACCCACATTTTATTATAATTATGTTGCATACAGTCTAGTTGGAGAATGAGACGGTGGAGATGCTATCATCCAGAGCAAGGAAACTGTTGGTCAGGAGAAACCATAGCCATAGAAAAAAGTAATTTTTACAACAATAGCTATGTTATATTTTTTGTAACTCTGTAATTTTCGATCTGTATATCTACATGTAGCTACATGTAATATGTTGTATATTTATTTTCACTTTTTGTTTTCTAAAAAATCTCTGAGTTCTGCAATATTATTGTTCCAGGGACAATCCTTTAGCCGTACATTCTGAAGAACTAAATATAATGCCTAACGGGTTGTTATACATAGCCAACATTACAACTGACTATCTTATGACATCTTTTCTCTTTGCTCTTGTGTAATTAGAAGCAAGATCTCGACATTTCCTTGTTTTGTCTATTATTCATGTAGGCCTTGACTATCCATTTATGTCAAAAGTAGTATTCAAATATTTCGTGAGTGGATGTTACCATTTAATTCTTGTGGAACCAGAAGAAATTCCCGGGATGCCCCTTTGAGTGTCAATGTTTGCATGAAGCCAATTGTTTGTTCAAATTGAATAACTTTTATAGATAAATGCAGCAGAAAGTGACAAAGAGCTGCATGATAAAGCTCTTGACCATATCATTTCTACATGGTAATTCTTTTTTCACTCTAGACCTCCTGTCTGAGATTGTAGGAGCTCTACTTGATTACCACTGGATGGCTAAAGTGAAAGCCCAATTTCAGGAAGGACTAAATCCCTTGTTCCTAGACATACTCCAGATCTTTATGAGCAATTTTTCATGTCAAGTTACTGTGCTCCAACACCAGGTTTGTCAATGTTGTTTTGGTGAGTTGACTATTATTATATATTTTGTCTTATCAAGAATATTCCATGAGTTCAGTTGCAGGAAGTTAGTATTGACCTGCAGAAGAGCAAACATGTATTTATTTTATAATCACCTTCTCAATAAATTTTAATCACTCAACGTTTTGACTAGATGCTCTAGCCTATATATGAGTAGCTAGCTACCCACCACGTGCCAGTATATGCACCTAGCAGGCTCATGCGAGCCTTAGCATCTCTGATGAAGGATAGAGCATCTAGTATTGAGAAGGTGTAATGTTATTATATTTCAACTGAGAGTTCATTGAGTTTATTTAAGGGAAACCTATGGTAGCAATACCCAGAAATTAGTGAGATGCTACCAGAAGATTTTACATTGGAGGACTCGGTGGATAAATCACTAAGTGTTCAGCATGAGATGCCATGATGAGGAAATTCTACTGGCAAGTTTAAGGATTAAGCCTCCCATTAAGACCAGGGAAGGGTAAGGATAGCAGAAAGAACCATCAAAGTGTTCCCACCAGAGAGAATTTACCAGTCCTACAGAAAAAGCAGTGCCTTAACAGCTGAGTGTGAAGAAGTGGAAGACAAACTGGAACCGGCACTGACTATCAGGTATTCAGGCCCTTTGCAGGGAGCAGCAGAGAGGACCCACAGCAAATCCAAGCAGAAACATCAAAAGAAGCTGGAGACACTTTTCGAGAGAAGGAGATCGAGAGAAGTGAAGTTTCAACCCCAAGATTGAACAGATGGGTGGTAAATCTGACAGAAAAGAACCTTTCCGCAGCTCAGAAAGAATTGCTTGTTTGGGTCTTAACTTTGTCCCTCCTCCAAAGAGTCTACCTCTGATGGATACCATAGCTGCAGTGAAAGAGATAGCCAGTAAGCTGGAGGAATACAAGGCACATGAACTTCGATGAAGAATATGTGGAATTTTGAGACTAGCAAGAAAACCAAAGGACAACCTGATGAAGGAACAGAGAAAAAACCTTAGGACTGAAGAAGATGGAAGAGATACAAC
>JAQNBH010000017.1:39416434-39572595 GCA_028752905.1 Cladorhizidae sp. MBARI D1340-BT2
CAGCAGCAACAACAACATCAGCAACAACAACAGCCGCAACAACAATAGCAGCAACAACAACAATATCAACAACAACAGCAACAACAACAGCAGCAACAACAACAACAGCAGCAGCAACAACAGAAACAACAACAACAGCAGCAGAAGCAACAACAACAACAGCAACAACAACAGCAGCAACACAACAGCAGCAGCAACAACAACAGCAACAATAACAACAATAATATTTATGAGCTAAAAGTAGTCTGAGGTTTCCTGCACACAAGATGTTCCCAGCACAGTAGCAGCATTTCCATGACTACCGACAACCGTTGGAGCAAGTACAAATGGGCCTTAGCCTCCCTAGTGTCCTCCTTAATTCTCCTGCCCAACTCCTTAATAAAGGACATGGCCTCATCACCAAATGGGCTCAAAGCCCAGAGGAATGAAATAGTGAGTGTCTCTGATTGAATGATACTTTTGTTTCTTCAGGAATTCGGCTCTGTTGGCAACCGTTCCGGGATCTCCAGACCTCAAATCTGCATAAGAGGGAGCAAACATGTCTGTACATGTGGCATCCCAAACCAGAACCTTCCCATTCCTCCAAGCCACAACCGTTACCATCAGGACATTTTCCATCATCACGATCCAAGCCTACTGTTTCCAGGTGAGAGATGATTTTGGCGGAACATAGAGATCTTTGGGTCACTTTATTGATAACAGTATCTCCTGCAGCATCTCTCTGTGGCTGTGCAGAAGAAATCCTGCCTCAGTTTTGTAGTTTGTGGAGGTTAAACTCGACTGTTTTTGTACGAAGTTAGTTTTTACATCTTGATCTGTTGTTTGATTGTTATCAATTTAATAATCTTGAATCAAGAATCTGGGCTGTCTTATGCTAGGTAACTGGCTGAATTTGTCACCTCCAAAGCCTTATGTCTCCATTTGCATGACCAGGAGTCCCCTGATTGCCTGTAGTGCTGGTAAAGGCTCCTAATGCTTGATGAGAATATGCCATTTCCTATCGGACATAAGGTGGCTGACTCGGTGGATCCAGCCCCCCTTCTCTTTCCAATTTTTTTTTGCAAATTTGATCTTGCAAATTCAATCATGCACTTTCTAATTTGGCTGAGTGATTGTCACACCTTGTTAGATTGGTAACACCTAAGGGTGAGACCCTTAGGTGTTAACCAGCTGCATGCCATCTAACCATGTGTTCAAAGTACAGCCATAAGCATGCTCATGTCCTTTGATCACATGCAACTTCTAAGAGAGCCAAGTCTAAAGGACCAGCTGCTAAGAAAGTCCAGAGCACTGTGGATCCGCCGCCTCCCAATTCGATCTCCGGAGGTAGATGGCGTCATTTAACTTTTAACTGGTTATATGTTTGTACACTTTTGTCTGTACACTTTTGTCTCATCCACATTTGTTGATGGCTGGAGTCGTAAACGCCACTTGATCCCGATACGTAACGATGGGCGAGCGACATATTGTGAACTCGCAACGGTCATTCGAACGTACGGCTAAAGGCTGGTGCTGTTGGCCGTCGCATCATTTCAGCTGTTCACAACGGAGTCGCTGCTTGAACAAACTTGAACTTTTCACCCAACCGGAACCCCGGCCATTAATTAACGGAAGCCAGCGTATATTAGGGAAAGTTCTCACCGCGTTCAGCCTTCAAATCACCACAGAAAAATTAAAATAAAGCACACCAAAACTCAAAGCAAGCGCAAGTCGATAGGACACTAGTACGACCGTATACGCAGACTTGATCCCCCCCCCCCCCCTTAAGTTCTTGCAGTAAGCCTGAAGCACATTAGAAACCTAGCACTGACCTTCCCATGCTCATAACCTTAGTACTACTACGCTGTTGAGTGCATAATGATATCTGGACACTGACTGCTTCTCTCTGCTTCCATTAAAACGGACTGCATTCCGCTACCTGAATTTTCAAAGGAGTGAAGGGGTTAATAAAGGTGGTCATCTCTTCATAATTGTCATGCTATTGAAGTATCCATTACTTGTAAAAAGCATAGGCTTCCCCTTGGAGCCTGGTCACAAAGTTGACAAGCTTAGTCAGTCAATCCACCCAGCACCACCTACTCCAGCCACTCCTTCACAGTTTCCCTGTTTCTATCACCACTGGTTCTTCCATCAAATTTTGATAGTGGAGTAAACTTAGCAAAAACAGAGGTAAATTTCACCACCTTATCTCCAAAGCTATATCCTGCACCTACCATTGTACTCATTCCACTCCCCCATATGCAAACTCGCACCTCAACTTAAACCCAGCACTAAACCCTGTGGTGCTAATCACTCTTGTAAAATTCCCCAGGTTGCTATATACTCACCATGGCAACATTACCCATGTTACAACTTGCAATACAGTACGCTTACTTCACCACTGGCCATGCTATATATACTCGTATTCACATGCAGATATCACTGTCCCCACATGTGCCTGAATCCCAGTCAGCTGCTGAAGCACCCTATCTTTATACCTCTCTCATTCCTTCTGCACCTATTCTACCTCTCTCATTCCTTCTGCACAACCTGATAACATTCCAACTCTGCTGACTGGATGCCCACTGAGATTTCTGTCTTCATATCATCACAACAGATGATCACATTACTCCAATCAGACTTATTGACTGGTCGCCGTTTCCATATTTCATCAAGTGCTTGTTGATCTTCCTATGAGTCTTACAATAGCTGATTATTACAGTGCCTTCACCAGCGGCAAAGTGTTCCTTCTCCAGTTGCTCAGTTGCCAGTTAAGGCTGCTTTTTGTGGATCTCTCTTGAGACAAGCATTGTCAGTTGTGTTCTCAAAGCTTTAGTAGTAGACATCTCAGCTACATAGTTAACCTTGCTCTGACTGACAAAGGCTATGGACCTCCTGGGTTTGCACTCAAAAAAAGTAGCCGAGACTAAATATGGCTCGTTTTCTCCTTTGAAAAAACCCTCAAGCAGCAAATCATTATGCATTTATGTACTATTAACAATGGAGCACACCAATTGATATTCCGCCTATTCCATTTTTTACATCAATTATATGTCGAACTAATGAAGGAAACTTAACTAATGAAGGAAATCGTTTTTGATAGTAATTGTATCTCCTGTCAATGCTGGCTGGTGTACACACAAACACATGCGTGCATGCTCACACACACTGTGTAAACATAATGAACTAATCGTAAGGGATGGGTAATTACTAGTTGAGGTTTGAAATATGAGTTTATTGTGACCAATAGGCATTATATATAAGTTTCCATTTGTTCTGTATTAAATTCATACTGCTCTCTGTGGAAAATGTTATTAGTTTTCTTCTACGAGTACTCTCTCACTGCTCATGTGTAAAATGAAAACATAACCTCGCGAGAGTAAAATGATCACTAAGAAGGTCATTGTAATTGAGTTCCTGTTCAGTTGCAGTTCAAAGTTGGAACACTTCAAACACAAGTGGAACAAAATCACAGAACATAGAACCAGGATGAAGGAATTGAAGGGCTCCAGGGTAGTTACCGGCAGCAGCAGGTGTGCGTGAAGGGGCAGGGTAGATTATAGAGCATTATGAAGGGGAATGAAGGTATATTAAAGGTTGAAGATGTTTTCATAGTTGCCATGGACAAATTCGGGAAGGCATTTAAGATTGAGGCAAAAGCATAGGTATGTTAGGTTTGCCATAATTTTAACATAGCTATATGAAGTGTGTAGAAGGTTAGTGCAAACAGATTTATATTGCAAGTCTTCTCTCTCCCCTTGATCCCATAAGTTGAATGGTGCTGCAGGACCTTCTTCTCTTTTCAACCTATCAGTGAAGCAACTCCCTGCAAAGAGGTATTACAACCTGGTCACTAACATCTACAAGGTGACCGAACATCTCATAATGGGTTCCATATCTATCTGCTTCATTTTTTTTTTAAAGCAAAAAAGCACACCTACTATGGCTTTACTTTTTTTTTTCTTTTCTTTTTTTCTTTTTGAAAAATGAGCCCAATATAGCAAAAGCTATTTACATACATGATAACATGTTAGATAGAAAAATGATTGAAGTTAGGCGAAGAATTGTTTAATAAATCGTTTGAAGGAAGAGAGTGAGGACGAGGATCTAAAGAGGTTGGGAGTGGGTTCCAAAGAGCTGTGGCCAAGGGAACGAAGGAAGCTGCATGGATACAGTGCTGGAGAATGGGATTATGATGTTCGATGGGTGGTATTAGCGAGAAGACATGAGTGGAGTAGGATTGAAAATAGATGTAATTGTTTAAATTAGAAGGAGCTTTGCCCGATCACGTATATTTGAAAGTGTAGGAAGTTTAAGTGTGGAGAGGTTGGATGCATAGTCAGAAGTCCATTGGTGATACAGAGTCTGAGTGTAAAGTACTGAATGTGTAAGGATTTTGAATTGCAAGAAGAGGGAGGAGGTGACCATACAGGAGAACTAATGTTGTGTAAAGTTTAATTAGCATAATTATGAGAGGTCCTAAAGCGAAGGGATTTCCTTGAGGGCAACCCAATTCCATAGAAAATTATTTCACATGCTTTCGACAATTATCCTTCTCAATAGTCGACTTCAAATTCACACATAATAATGTAGCATTGGGTTAGCAAGCAAGACAAATAAATGTCATAATAATGTGGCATTGGGTGATCAAGCAAGACAAATAAATGCCATAATAATGTAGCATTGGGTGAGAAAGCAAGACACAACATTTCGTCTATATATCCTTCGGAGACGCTCGCGTGACCATATTTCCTGAGATCGCAAATCTCCGAATAAAACTCGTAGTTCGCGCAACTATAATACATAGCTAGCACTTTGTGGTTCTATTATACAGTATTGACAACTGCAATGGCAGTTGCTATAAGCATATTTCTCTGGTCAGCTAAGCTTGTCTCTGGACAGTACCTCCCTCTAACTTGTCCAGGAACCATAACGTCTCTAAAAGGGTCTAGTCCTACCGAATCTACTGTGCAAGAACCATTCATGTGAGATGACTGCATTTCATCAAAACATAATTATTGGATATAGTGTGAAATGTTTATGGGAAGTGGTAGCTGATACCGGTATTTAAAAAGTTGTTACTGAAGGCAATAGCTTATAGACATAAATAATCAACAGACAATGGGTACTGAAAGGGGTAAGAGTTGAAGTGTGAGATTGGGCCATAAAAACTATAGCATAACATACTAAAGTTAATACAAATGTTAATTGAGTGGTTGAAATAGTGTTTAAACTTTGACGACATTGGTCTATTTTGTTATTTTGCTATAATTATATCCATCATTTGCTCTATATCTTTTTATTCTCTTTTTTTCTTTACCTTTATAAAATAATATAGAGTATATACAACTCTTTTTTTCCTTTATAAAATATAGAGTTCAACCCCTCTTATTTTTCCCTTCAATTTGCATTCAAGATAGAATAACAAACTGATGAACAAGGAAAGAACCGAACACAAGGTGCATAAAGACCCAAGCATCAGTATGAACTAAGGGCAGGAGCACAGAAATAGAAAGAGAGAGAGAAAGTCGAAGCAATGAACGTGATGTTGACCATACACTGTTCATTTGTGTTCTGAAGATTGTTTGTGAGGCACTGATGACCTTGCGAGCTGCAGCATCCATGAGTTTGGTAGGTTTCTTCTTTGTCAATGCTGATAATGAGAATAGAAGAGCAGTTTGTGGTGAGTGACCAATCTCAAGTCAGCCTTTTAGCTTCAATATCTTCCAACACTTGCTGATAGGCTTCTTTCTCAGATTTCCATAGTCTAGTTTTTTATCTTGCTGAAGTGACCAAAATGACATCTGGTATAGTGGCCTGTGGATTGTCACTTGCTCGCATCCCTGGAACATCAGCATATTGAGCTCACTCCATCTACAGAGATGGAGATTGATGAAGATGGACCCGAGTTGCTCATTATGCAGAAACAGACATCCCACTACCCACCACATCCTGTCTAACTGTCCAGAAGCACTCCAGGTACACCTAGAGACACGATTTGTATACTGAACTCTGACTAGGGGTTTGAAGGCTAGACCCAGTGTGGGGTGAGTGTCTGTACCTGCTCTCAAAAGGAAGGAGAACTGACCAGTATTTTAACATCTACCCAAGCACATTGTGCTTGGGTAGATGTTAAAATATTGATCACAGAATGATACCCTAGACCTCATAGTAGACCGGGTTAGGCTCAAGCCTACTTAGGTCAGACTTTGCTATGATATATCAAGCTAGACTGACCTAAGATAGCCAAACTCACTGCTTCTTTGAATAAGAGTGAACAGATCCAAGCATTACTACAGGAGTATCAGATATTTTTAAGCTGAATCTGAAACATTAACACTTTGAAGTTCAAGCTTCACATCTATGAAAAAGCAACTCGTTAATTTTTAAGACTCATTCTGTATCCTATGCCTTCTAGATGCAGTGGATCGGTTAAAATATTACAGTCGTGTGGCATTTCAAAGCCTGTGACAACTAGTGATTGGGCAGCACCCATGGTTGTAGATCCGAAGAACGATGATAAACAAGAGTTTGTGGAGGTATAAAGTAACTATAAATCAGCCTTATTTGTGGATCAGTACCATTACCCAAGCCTGTAAACTTATTTGCCACTCGGTGGGAAAAGAAATTTTCCAAAATGGACTTCTCCAAGGCTTTCCAACATATTCTCCTAAATGAAGAATAAACACTTTCTGAGGCCTCTACAAATTCACGGGCTTCCCTTTGGAGTGCCCTAAGCAATCCCCTTATTTCAACATGTCATGGACACTGTATTGCAGGGATTTCCAGGTATTGTGGGATAGGGCTAGCAGAGGGTTCAGGTCCAGCTTGGGAATGTGCTTTATCTGAAACAATACTTGAGTCACAGTGGGAAATAGATTGTATTCAGGACTTCAGCTATAGCAGGCTATAGCTAAATAGAACTTATGCTTCTTTGCACCAACAACTGGCTGCTGGAATAGAGGTAACCAAGTCTCCTTATGTTCAGCTGACCTCTGACTGCTACATAATGGTCTTTCTTTCAAGCCCTTCCACGGTGTAGATAGATCATGTTGACAAATGTAGTTTCAGCATCTAGTACTTGCCCAAGTTAGACCTCCTGGCTAATAGATAACATGGATCCTGACTCACTTGTCATGAGAAAAAGTTCAGGCTTGTCAAGATTCTTCAGTTCAATACACAAAGCTTAGAACTTATTTCTGGTGTAACATACACTACAGGTGCACTATGAGGTTGCTAAGTTTAAGCAAAACATTTTCAATTTTTTCTTCAAAATCCTTTCCTACCCACCTTGAGCTCCCAGAATGACTTAAATTGTACTAACCCAATGCTACATAAAGAGTGATAGGAAAATGCATGAGAATTACTAGCTTATATACTAGTTGTTTACCTACACAATTATGTTTTGACCAATGATAAAACCAAACTTTTACCTAATGTACATCTAAATAACTGACAAAACATGCATTCAGTCATGCATTTTAATATTCTTTTCCCCCTACATTGCTACTTCTAGTGAGATTAAATTCAAGTTGAACTTTGGATGTAATCGCCTTCCAGAATTCATCGATCAAGGTGTAAGACTAGAGGTCAGATTGCAGTCAGCAAACTCGAAGAGCAGCTCGGATTGGTTTCCTATCAAGTATTACACACCAAGTCTTCTAGTACCAAGTAAATATGACAGTCTTGTGGAGTTGGATTCTTCAATGACCTCGGTGACAGCTCAAGATGTTCTATACAGTACCTCTCTCCCTTTTATGCTGATCAACTCCTTAGCGGATGAGTTTGTTCTCGTCAGGGAATACGTCTGCGGACAATTGGTAAAGAATTTAACTGAAGACATGCAACTGGATGTGCGCTGGCTGCAGAGATTTGGAAGGAATGCTCAAAGTTCCCCCGAAGCCTCATGGATCCTCGATGATATCAATATCAGGATTTGGAATGGGATATCCTTTTTGCAAGTAATGAGTGAAGATTTTAGTGCAAGTGACCAGTTGATCCGTGCATCTTATGACATAATGTCAGCTGACATACAACAGGGTCTGTGTGGATTGCCAGTAGAAGATGGCCAGTTCCTTTACTTCATTGGTATCACAACTGGAGGAACTACCACACGCTCTATTAATGCTCTAATTGTGTCTTCTGAAGAGAGCAGTGAATGTGAGTTGTAGCTGTAATTTTTATTGTTCTAATTGAAGGGATTATAGGAAATACATTCTGATGACTTATACAAAAAAATGAGGGTTCCACATAGATAAACTTCTTACAGTTCCACCGGTGTGATCCTGCAAGTTATTAGCATGAGGGGGAAAATGATAAAAAATTTGACATTTTTCTATCTGATATAAAAATCTATGGTTTGTTACAGCATACAATTTGTTCAATTTTCAGATATTTTGGACTCCTTGCAAATAATTCACTTAGCCGTAGTTATCTGACATGTCTATGAATAAACGTTTAAATGCACTTCATAGGCTTAGTATTCATGTCACATGACATCATCTGTCTAATGTGCATCATACATTATGACATCATCTATACTGCAGTACAGGTCAGGGGATTAGGGTATAGGGTAATGGGTTACATGACATCATTTGTCAAAGGTGCATCACACATTATGACATCATTGCTATCCTGCAGTACAGGTTAGGGGTTGCAGATAGGGCAATGTGTTTAGGTCTAAGTAGAGGGTTAGAGCTATAACCTTCAGGAAACAGATATATTATAGCTACCTTGGCACCATTCTGGTCAGCAGAGATGATTGCGTATTGGACAGAGGTTTGATATAATAATATATATATAGAGAGAGAGAATGGCATCTATAGAAATATCAATGCAGTATCGATGATGCCATCATTTTGGATTGTGAAGTTCAGATGGTTTTGAGAATTACTATCACATCATATCTATTATGCTGCAGGTTGGTTTATATTATAATGTGCTACTAATATTTACACATCTCACTAATGAGTGATTGAGTGAGTTAGTGATTAATGGGTTAAAAATAAAATTAAAGTTTGTATCCTGTCAATGCTGGTTGGTAGGTGTGTTTACCGTATTTCTCAAATGGGTACCATCTTTCAATGTTATTCATCCTTATTACAATGGCCTTCTCGATAATTGCAACTTGAAATTTACTCTCTCGATGTTTCGACTAGATATTCTAGCCTTTCTTCCCTCGAAGAGTGTTTGCCAAGTCTTAATGACAAAATGCTCTCCATCCCATCATCTTTGGAGTGTTTGTTTGCGAGATGCATGCACAAGTATGTTCTCTAGCATTTAAGGTCTGTGGGATCTCAGTGGTGACATTCGAGAGTGAAGACATTCACTGCTAAAACAGATAGAGATGGTAGCTGAAGCAGCACCAAAATTTGCACGGCTTATTTCCTTGCTAGAAAGTAATGCAGATCACAAAGGCATGACTCTGACAAAGAAGAAGAACCAGAAAGCAATGAACTAAGGATTAGCAAACATTTTAAGCAATATATTTTGGCTCTTTCTCTATTTTCACTTCATTTGTTCTTTTTACTAATCAGAGATACTAGATTAACTAGTTTAATAATTTACTACAAATATTGCCAGGGCCATTATTAAAGGATAAGTATTAAAAAAATAGGTGGTATATAGGGGATCATTTTATTTATGGCAATCTGTATTTGGCATTAGTGCTAGTGCTATGGCAGATCATTCTAGGCAACTTCCTGGTTCTGATTATCTAGCCACTCTTTAAATTGATTAACCTTTTATTTTTCAGTTGAGCCAGCGACCAAGGAAACCACTGACACTACCATGACTACACCCAAATCACTTCAGACCACAGGTAGGTCATCCTATACACTGAATATGCACTTAGAACTAGACCTAAATGCGATGTTAAAGTTAGGGTACATATTTTGCTCGTTAATTATTCATGAGGTATGTTTTTCACCAGTATAAATAAAATATGCTTTAAAAAATACAAAAACATGATCAAATCATTATCAACTATAACTTAAGTTCAAGTATTGCACGCAAAACATGAAGGAGATAAAATCTAGTTACCTTTCTGCTGCTTCAGTATCAAATTTCCACATCCATAGTGACTTACTTGGCATGGATTTCTGCATGTGTGGTATGCCCATTCTATGAGGCCAGAGGTATAGACTATACTTCTAAGAGACACAACTAGTCTGGGATGATCACTCAGAACTGGGGACGAGCCCGATATCCAACATTTAATAATTTCTTTATGCACTTTTTTCCAGAAAAGTCTTTATCGGGACCTTCCCCCAGCTTCACTAAGTTAGAACTTACTGCAGTTACAGATGTATCTCAAATCAATGAGGATACAGAAGGGAATGGTATCCATTCTCTCAGCCTTTCCTGCCACAAGCAAGGGAAAGGCCCATGTATTTTTAATTTTTTTGCAGGTGAACAAAAGTAGCTAAACAATAATAACTTGTTTTTACTGCGAATTGTGTGTAATGGGTAACACATAGCAAGAACAACCGTATGCACATTTTCAAGAAAAGATGGCTCCCTAATCAAAAGGAAAGTTGTGACACAAGATAGCAACTGAAAGGGACCAACAAGAAGACAGAAGAAAGAGTAACAAAACAAACAGAGGACATAGTTATGTCTAGGATAATAGATATGGACAAATTGAATAACTACACAGCAGATTTGACACAGCACTCTGCTGGGTGTGGCGGCTTCTTTGCCTTGAATGGTGAGAGGCATCATGTCTTAGCACTAATGCTTATGGCTGTCACCCTCATCCTTGAAACATCACCAAAAATGAAGGGTCCTAGTCAGTACTCCAGATGGGAGTTCAACTTAGCTGCTGTATGGGGAGAGAGAGCAATATGTAGTGGACATAACCATCTAGAAGAGACAAAGAGTGTCCTTGGAGTTCTAGTGACGACCATGGCAAGCTTCATCAGCTCAGAGAGAAAGATTGGAAAGTTGTGGAAGGAGAAACTTATTGAATCTATGGCTGAAGCAGGAAAGGAGGAGAAGCAGCAGGCTGGGATAAAGGATCTTACCCTGAGGGAGTCCCTGCAATCACAGTTATTTTGGATGGAGGGTGGAGTAAGCATTTCCACCTACAGTGCCAATTCTGGGGTGCAATCTTTGGAAACAGGAACACTGCACCAAATAGGTGAATGCAATGAGTTTTGCACTGCGGAGAAGTGTGTCTGTTTTAAAAACTGGTCTGCATCATCCTCAAAAATGGAGACAGACATAATTGCAGATGGATTTATTGAGGTTATCTGTTGCACATGCTTCATTGGTGATGTTCAGTACTCTCCACTCTCGTTCAGAGAGTACCCCATGCTATCAGAAAGCTGGAGAGTGCTAACCATACCTGTAAGTGCTACAGAGGAACTAGAGAGGATAGTACAAGGTAAACCCTCACACAGAAGCAAAGATGTGATCAGGACAGTCAAGAATAGATCAGAGAATGTAGAAAGAGATTAACAGCATCAGTGTTAGGGGTGGAGCTCAAATGTAAGCACAACCCAAAGAGTTGAGAATGTACCCTTTACCATGAATCTGCAACTAACCAGCAACAACATGGAAATCCAGCCTCTTGAAAGTTAACAAATGTACACTCTTCATTTCCTTAGACAATCCATGCATAGCAGGAACTTCTGTTGGGAGTGGTAAATGATCGAAGTAATGCAACCCACTGTTGGGATTAGTTGAGATAAAATACCCATATGCAGCACAAAGCCAGACTTTGATGGAGAATTCAAAGAAATCAGCATTCTGCTGATCCAAGATGGCAAGTTCATTCAGACTGAATTTAATGGAGAAAATCATTGCATCTTTTCAAACACAATTCTTGTACTAGAAGAATTTATTGAAGACCAGCTAAGATTTTCATGTGGAGGGAACTCCCCAAGACAAAATATGCCAGGATTGGCTAGTCTTCAACACTGCAAGGGGGCAGAGTATAGCATAATCACCTACTAACTAGCCGCTACACTGTTCTTGCTGGCATAATTGTCATTACTATTCACACCAGCGATCTCATTGTGTATTCAAACTGCCAAATGTCATTCCATGTTCATATTTATTTGTTGTATTTATTCATGATGGAAATCTACATATTCTTGTGCTATCTATTTATGTTGGATCATATCATTCTGGAACATCATTACCTTGTTCACATTTGTAATAAGGAGTATATGGGACAGAGTTGTGAGGAGGAGCAGTATAACAATAGGAATAAATCTTTATTATAACAATTCGTACCATATGTTGGCTAGAAAAATATAGAATTGAACAATTTTTTTCCGTGTTTCTAAACTTGGTGATCCTTTTATAGAGTCAGCCCGTGTAAGTTGATACAAATGTCTGAGTTACTACTTTTGGAACTCAGTCACAAGACCAAGTTCCAAATCTAAGATGATAACAATGCAGCATCCCAATACACCACTAAGCTGGTTAATTCTGTCTTACCAGCACCAGTAAATACACTCACAGAGAGTCTAAATATAAGGTTATGTCCTGAGGCACCAAGCACACCAACATAGGGTGTTGCCTCTTCCTTCAAGTTCTTTAATACTCGACTTTTGTCATCCCCTTCACTGTTTTTCAAAAATGAAGGCCTGCAGGTGAATAAATGAATGGCAGGATTATTATCACATGCTATACATGCATGAAACAAGGGCAGTCCCTTCATTGTCAAGACAGACTATCAAAGCTCTGATACAGCACTGAGTCACAGGCACCCAGATGCTATGAAGGTTGACCTCAAACTACACATGGTACATGTTTACCATCAACTTGGTTTGTTGAGCCTCTCGATGGTAAGTGCAGATATCATTTTTACGGTATTTGTTAGGTGTCCTTATGGTACTTTGCTGTGCAAGCACTGATATCAGTTTTTTCCAAAGAAGGATCAATTACGTGGTTAGCTGCACTGCCTATATCAATAAAAGAGCGAGGCAATTTTTTACTAATGTGAGCATGTCCATCATTTGCTTCAATTGTCTATATTGTCTGTAATTTCCAGATTAGCTTCTTTCTACTTTTTCAGGGGCTTTTAGTCCTTTTCCAAGTCTTCTAGTGGTACAGGTAACTTCTCCACTGTCTATAAAAACAATTTCAGACATATCCATGGAACGTATTTCTGGTTTGTGAAGGATACTAATAGCAAGCCTGTCGCAGAACTGTTCTCATCTTTGGCTAATTCTCATCTTCAGCTAAAAGGAGCTTTTCTCCATGAGTAATGTCCAATAGTTCTGTAGTGAATATGCTTCCAAGGAATAAAGTCAAACACTTGAAAGACCATTGCTAGTTCCTTCTTAGTAGTTTGCCTCGAACCTTTATAACCTATCTCGGGAGACGTCTGGTTCAAGAGATTTGCTCTTTCTTCATTTAGCTTGCAAGATTAGGTCATCACCCTCCATCTAAAAAGTTATGGAATGTTGGTGGGCATTATTTAGATATAGTATGTAGTAAATGCTTCTTCTATGTGAAGCACCCATTTTATTACGGTGGGGGTTAGAAGCGGTGCGCTAAACAACCAGAGTTTATGGAATATGAATATGTACTTGTTTTAGTTTGTAGCTATGGGCAGTAGTTGGTGTTATTAGAAGAGGTAAAAGGATTAGCTATAATTTACTCCTCCTCAAACATACACACACACACACACACACACACATAGCTACATGTGCACACACACACACATGAGTTACTGGTATATATTAGCTCTGGTTTATCTAAGATCATTTCTGCTTTCTATAGAACTGGTAGCTAAGTGATTTAAAGTCACAGAGTTACATTGAGTTTGTAACACACACACACACACACATGCACATGCACACCACACACATGCACACACACACACATATACACACTCACTCTGTGTAAACATAATGTAGTACTTGTAAGGTTGTTGGTTTGATATTGACAAGCCTTATAAATAATTGGTTAAAGATAAGTTTCATTTTGGTGTGTAATTCAATTTATACCGCCACCTGTGGTGAATGTTGCTAGCTACAGTGTGTGGCTTCTTTCCAAGAATAATCTCACTGTGCATGCAGAAATTAAATGCCATTTCATGTTTGTGGTTGTGCCATACACTTTATAAACAAATGGCTGAGACTCACAGAGCAAGATATATGAATAAAGTACCATATTTCCACTATTAGAACGTGCATGTTCTATTTTCATGAGCTGCCTAATTGCATGTACTATTTGAAGGTGCATTCTATTCGAGAGCAGCTTTTATTGTTTCAACATGACTAACAAGCATGCACACAATAGTTGCACGAGATCACCAGATCTAGAACAGGCGAGAATTATTGAGTAGCAGTGTTCATTCTAGCCATTTGCTTTATTCTAATTACAACTGGAGGATGAACTAATGGCAGATGAATGCAAAGTACTTTTGCTGATGACTTGTTCGAGGTAGTGGTGGCTAACAAAAGGGAATTGAGCCATATAGAGCAAGTGAGAGAACAGGCACAAAGCAGGTCTGATGAGTGTGAGAGAAAGAAGATACCAGAGAGAGGTGAAGTCAGTATTGTAGACAATGTTATGTTACAAAACCAGCTGGAGACAATAAGATCCTAGCTACTCTATGAGAAGAGGCAGTAGAACAAACTACAGCTACAGTATTTTGGATGGATGCAATCTTGTAAAAGAGTTGGATATCAGGCAGACAGACAAACAAAGAAGTGGAGCTAATCATTTTCGAAGGGCATACAGACAAGCTGTATTGGAGATGTCTCACAGCATACCAATGGGTAGACATCTGGAAAACAAGAAGACAGCCTTGTGAGTGCTAAGAAGTTATTGGCTGACAATACACTGAGACATTGCTGATATCTACAGGGGTATTGACATTCCAGCGCCATAACTAGACCAGAGTACCCATGATGAGACTCCCAGTCATTGCAAAACACTTTCACTGGACAGCAATCGATATTGTAACCCCTTTCCCAAAGCATATCAGGAAATTGGTAATGGGTAAATCGATGAGGTATTAAAATCTTCATTTGAGGTTAGCTACTGGAAGAGATACTCACTGATCAGGAAAGTCAAAACTATTTAACTCTACTGGCTACTTCATGTCGAACCATCCCCAGACAGATGGTCTTGTGGATCAGTTAAACAAGACATCAGTGGCATTTTGAAGAAGGCTGGGAGAGACTCATCCTCATTTGTTGTTTTCCTACAGGGAAGTACCACAAGAGTCATTTGGATTCTCACCATTCGAGTTACTCTATGATTGTAAAGTTCGTGGACCATTCAATATCGTGTAGAAGTTCTGGGTGCAGATAATAAGAGCGACCTGAATATCCCCTCATACATCCTACTGACAATTGAGAAGCTCTAGAAATAAGCACATAGACATTGATAAGGTAAACCCTTGTGGGAAGGCTTGGTACAACAAAAATGCAAGGGCAATAAGTTTCCAGAAAGGAGATCAGGTACTTATATTTTATGAACTGCCACATTGAAACTGCAGGCTCAGAGGCAAGAACCTATGAAGTAGTGAAGCCTACAGGGAAGTCAGCTACCTTGTAAGTGTGTAAGATTGCATAACCAGAGAAAGAAGAAGGTATACCATGTAAACATGCTCACAAGCTGCAGGAAATTCGTGAGGAAGTTAATAATCAAGATGAAATGATTTCTGTGTGGAATGGTGGAAGGGATAGCAACATATACCATGAATAAGAGTCGAAAGGAAGGAAGCTCCTAGAAATAATATATAAGTGAGTGTTTCAAGTTTAGTCTGGATACACTTCTCTCGCTGAGCATCATAATAAACAGGAGCCAAACTATCCATTTGCTTACTTCCTTACCTCCGGCCTCAGACATCCAAATACAGTTTATGGAAGGAGATTCAAGAGATCTTGGAGAAGTGGAAAGTACCATTTTTGTAGTTAAAAGAACAACAACTGCTGGAAGATGAATTCAATAACAATGGGAGATCCCTATCCAATGCCTAGGGTGGATGAGTTTATAGACCAAGACAACATGTCATCTTCAGATGCACATGGGAGGAAGACCTTGGGCACCTGCAGCAAGTATTGGAAAATATCCCAAGTGCAAGCCTCACACCTATAGATGCTGGTATGGTATACCAGAGTCTATTTGGACTGTATGAGGTTCTTACATATCCGAGAATGCCCGAGAATGTAATGTTTACATTAGAAAAATTGAAGGATACTGTATGCTCAATGCCGAGATGGGCCTATGAAAAGGAGTTTGTCTTCAAACTGATGCTTTGGAAAGTAGAGTTGCGGAAGGGGGGAGAGGGGCGTGGGATGAAAGTGAAAAGAACATCTAGTTGTATAGCTGGGCTACTGCCTCGAAAACTTGGGATAAGACTTTTGACAGTTATCTGATGAGGCAGAAATTTATGGTACAAACCAGGCACTGGAGTGGCTACATTGAATCAAAGAGAAAAATTCAAGATTATCAAGATGGAGCGTCTTCCTGCAGAGCTACAACTTTACCGTCCCTGCTGCCATATAAAGAAAGAAACCAGGAGGATGCATTGTTCCAGATGGGCTCGGAAATGGCAATTTGATGCAGGAAAAGTGGGAGGGAATGTGAGGGGCTACTGTAAAACATGTAATATAAACCAGTTCTTACTGCGCATGGTGGACACTTGTAGCACCAGTCATCAAGAATATTGGCACCTACTACTGAGCATGCACTTAATAGTGAGCATAACAACCTTGGTTACCATTTGTTCGCCTACTTTTGTGAAAAACTTGGACTTGGATTTTGACGTTGTTGGACTGGTGGACATTTTAATATTGTGTCTACTGAATTAGAACAAAGCACATGGATAGAAAAAGTACACAGAACAAAAAGTTTTACAAACAGGATTATATTATAAAAGAAACAGCTATATTGTGATTTGATTTGTTAAAGAAAGAAAGAAAACGAGACTTGTCCACCAATATTTCGACTTTAAAAATCTGAATGATGATTGATGTATAAGCATATTATCTGACTCTTTCTGGTGTAGCTCTATGGTTGTCTTCATTGTGACAGTCATCTCATTGTAAAAACATTTTGTCCTTAAGACTTCAGTGATTCACATACCTATACGGCTATGTAGGAGGTTTAATCAACAGCAGTTAATTTTAGTATTAAGGCAGTATCAAGGATCTTATATGTTAACTGAACCAAGTGCATGCAGATGGCAACTGTATTTATCCCATGGAGTGCACAATGCAAGAGTTCTATGAATGAATTTAGTTTTATATACAGTTAAAGACTAAAATGTTGTATAGAGTAATATTATACCAGTAGTAAAAGTTATTTTATATGGGGGGAAATTTAATTATCTTTGTACAGATTTGGCATCTGAGTTATTCAGAGATGGAGTTTCTGAAATGGCACTGCAGATCTTACGAGATGAGTATGGAGTACCTCTACCCCAAGCAATTAGTAATGTACGTAAGCACAATGATTTATTGCATATTAGCCATTTTGTAGGAGTGGGTATGGCATCAAGGACTGAGGGATGTCCCTATCATTCTTCCAAAATTATTGTAACATGAGAATTGACAAAATTTTGTCAAGTCATGCAAGATGTATAATTTTCTCCCTTCCTAAGGAGCACCCATCTAAGCTGTTATATCTAAGATATCTTAGTTAAATTAAATAATATATTAGTTTATGCCTGTGTATAATTAGAATATCCATGTGTCAGACGTTCTTGATCAACATTACTGTGTTGATGCATATTGAAGTCGGTTGAATATCTAGGTTGAGACATGTCGAAAATGGTTTATACTGATTGATTATCTAGCACAGGGTTGACTTACTTCAATCTTCCTAGAGCCAGAGTACAATGTTTGTCCAGTGCTGTAGCAATAATTATTTTTCTTTGCTATTCTTGTTACTAGCTTGTGATTGACTCGGCTACAGATGCCCTCAAACGCATATCAAGTGTAAGTGAGCTGTTGTTGCCTGGGCAGTAAAAAGTCAGTTATCCATATATGTTGGGGTGGGGTTGTTAAAAAAAAATGTAATGCTAAGATTCAAGGTCATAGTCATCATTCCTAACAATCTTTGTTCGGAACTCCAGTATGGCAAGTTTAGATATTGTCCTTATATAGTTGAGTACAATATTGTAGACATTTAACATTCTAATCCGGAATTTGGCTGTAAATTAGATAAATTTCTCTCCTTCTTTACAATACGTAGGACACATCTTCAGCTTATCCACCATGGTAAGGACAGCTCTTTTTTCTCTCTGAGTAGCTGTAGCTAGCTATCAGAGTTGCCAACCGTCCCGGAATTTTGGGCCTTGTCCCGTGGTGTCCTTGTCCCGGTAATGTCCCGGAATTTACAGCTATGTGCACCTTGCGCTTCCACTCGCTTAGGCCACTGCAGTCCCAAGCATGTTTAGTTTAATCCTTTAACACTCGTAAAGCAACAAAAACAGGACACGTTTTAGGAGAGAATAACTTCAGATAAACAATTACGGGTTTGCCAAACAACCTTTGACCTTGTTTTGATTGGAGGTGTGGCACTCACGTGAAACTTCCAAACCAGCCAATCTCAGCAAAATGGTTGCTAGTGTAGCAAAGAAGCTGTTAGCAGAAGAGAGAATGCCATTTTGACGGATTAAAACACTCTCAGCGCCATAAGCGCCTACAGGCGCGAACTCGACATCACTAGCGTAAAAAATAATTTAAATTTACGCGAACGAGCTACAGATTTACCAGGGGGTGCGCGAAAGATAACAACCAAAGAAAAATTCCAGATAGCACGTGATTCCAAACTGGTCTCACGGCAACAAAATTATTTTTTGGACAATGATTACTTTACTTCACTGTGACCGTCCCGATAGCTTCTGGAAGCTCTTCTTCGTGGAAAGCTGCAAAAAAAAGTCGCTCCTGGATCTCTGTTGTTAGTGACTTTTTTTAAAATTACTGTTGTAGACATAGGGATGCGTAACTTTTGTTTGCCTGCTCCAATAGAGCTGATTCATATACCAAATTATAGCGCTTTCAATTTGCAATCGAGCTTTGTTTCAAAATTTAATGGTTATAATTTTAAAAAGTTATGAAATTCAAAAAAAAAATTAAATTTTTTTTAAAGTTGGAAAGATATGTTTCAAAAAGGTATGTTTCAAAGTATAAATAAAACAAATAATTATAATGAAATTGATTTACTTTAAGCATGGAATAAGCATGGAATATCAATACAGGCATCATGGGGACAGGGAAACGCGCATGCTAATTAGGGGGCCTGGTCGGTAATTCGCGTCGGAAATGTCCCAGAATTAACTTGTGGCAAGTTGGCAAGTATGAGCTATGCTTATTTGAATTGGTGCAAAAACAAGCAGGCTTGATTCAAGGAGGAAAGTTCACACATGAAGAAAATTTACCCAATCAGTTTCTAAGGGCCCTCATCTTAGGCTAGCTGCACAACTTACATGAATGATTTGCAGTTTTCAAAGGAGTGCTTGTGCACTGTGCGAAAGCTATTATAGTTGTAAAAATATTGGTCTAGGCTTGCAACAAAGAAGGATATCCATTGATGAAACTACAACCTAGCTGCTACTAGTTTTATAAATAGCTTCTAGTGTGTACATATATACACATGTTCACACATGTGAGTGGAATTCTTGTTGGAGGAGCATATATGTCCACTTTATTAACCCATTCACTTGTGTAACTATCATATGGTGGTTTAAATACCCTGAAAACCTTTCTGCACAAAGAATTTTTTTAACTTGGCACTAGTTTAACAGATCAGTCATGCCCAAAACATAGCTCTAGGAAAATTGCTAGTCCACAGTCTATAGATTGCTGAGACAAACACCACAGCTGAGTTTTTGTTTCTGATGGCATCAAGGTATACCACTAGCAAACATGCCAACCTAGACCGGTAGAATCTTTGGACATATGACCAAATTTCCCTGGACAATGGTTCATTTCCCGAGGCCCCCCTCTCCATTTTTATTAGCCTAATTTTAAAAAGTTATAAGTTCTCTGGTGGATGAATCTGAATCAGTTTGAGTCACTGTGACTAGTCACTATCAAAAGAACTTGATTGTAAATCAGAGTGTAGAACAGTTGCAAGATTGAAGTTTTGCATAAACTTCTACAAGTTGCAGTCTTGACTGATCTGAGAAAAAAGGTGCCTATATTGTCAAAATTTTTGCTTTTGACACTTAATAAATCACATATCATTGTAAGATCTAACCTCATTCTGTGGTTAGTTACAATCTGAACAGCCTTTCAGGATGAGCATTGGAATGTGGAAAATACCAGTAGCCTTTTTAGCAATATGTGGCAAGCATATATACCAAATCAGACACTTCCACGATCAGTCACACTCTTTACTTCAGCCATGGCAGCCCAAAAGTAATCAATATTTTCTTTAGGGTCAAATTTTGGAAGTTGGCTATCAGAACAAGCTCGAAAATCTTGAAATTAAATTATGAGCATATCAATTTCATTTGTCAAAAATTGTATAAAGCAAGTTGCAGAATCAATTATTCTGCCATTGTGTGATTTAGAGGATCGAGAAATGCTAGTTCTTTGATGGTTTTATCTTCAAAAGGTGTAATATTTTGACACTGGTTTCATAAAAAGCATGCACATTAATGTTCAACAGGTTCCAGCAACTGCATCCTCAAGTTCAATTAAAAGTAGCCTTGTAGATGTGCCAATACCAAGGCTCATCATCTTCAACTTGATTGCTTTGCTCACAATAGTTGATTTCATTACTCTCCTTGATAACTTCAGGTGTAATACAATTACTGATAAATTCATGAAGCAAGACACAACATCTGATTGGAGCAGACCAATATGATTTGCACTCGGCTGCAGGACTGTAGAAAATTTGTTGAGATGTTTTAAAGTGAAAAGCGGCAAAAGAGCTTTGTAAGTGGATCCTAACTCTTTGTCAATTCGATGAACATGCTTAGCATTTGGCCTTTCAGCTTCAAGGTCAAAGTAAGTATAAAGAAAATGCCACTTCTCAATAAGCCATTTAGTACAATGTTCCAAACTGAGCCAGCAAGTGGTAGAATGCTTTAAAATCTTTAATGATCTTCAAACTCTCCTTCCATTTCTGAGTTTTCAGTCCATTTTTTTACTGAATATTTAAAGTGATAAGAAATATCAGTGAGAAGTTTATCAACTGACACTTGGTAGTTTCTTTTAAGCTTGCAGTAGCACAGATGGCAGCAAGATAGCATGTGCTTCCAAGACTGAAGATATTTGGATTCTTTTGTTTAATTCTACTTAAGACAGAATTATTTTTCCCGACAATTGCTGTAACTATAATTATCTGATGTATAACTAGACCATGGGATATTATGGGAATCTAATTCTTCTGATAAAGCATTAACTCGTGCAGTGGCTATATCACAGATAGGCATTGCTAAGAATTGTGGGAGTGCACAGTGTGTACTTTCAACCCAAAATCCTAACCACTATTGCAAAGAATATTGGTCATTGCTCCCATCGCAAAGGATATAAGAAAGACCTGATGGAAAAGCATCAATTACATTTTTTTTATTAAGTACAGAAGCAAGAGCTGATTTTATGATGGCTTCTCGTCCTTCCACAAGAAAATCCTTCAGCAATTTTTCTGCCCAGAAACATTTCCTTACATAGTTTTGTAAAGTGGTCTGTAGTATAAAATGCCAGGTTATTCCCAGCTATGGAGGTTGTTAAATACAATTCAGCTGTTGCTTGTTGAGTGATTACTTCTTTTCATACTTTGATTAAGATTCGGCAGCATCCATGTGGAGTTTACTTTCCATTTGGTGTTTCACATTGTACAATCCTCCTCCAGCTGTTGAATAGAGCAGATGCTGCAATGAGTGTAACTTGATCCTCTGCTACTTGATGACATGTTGTGACCATTCAGCTCTCCATTTACAAAGTCTTTTTTCTTTTTTCTTTGTGGTAAGAGGAACTAATCCAGAGTAAGTATGTAGCCTGACTGTAAAATACTGGCGGAGTCAAATGATCGTGAAGCAGCTGCATGCAGTGTTTGTGGTTAGGTCATACAAGGTAAGTCCTGTGGTTTGACACATTTATGATTAGCACTTGGTTTTTACATTCAACAAGTACACTATTATTATGACCATACACCTAACCCCCCTGGACAAAGATAGTTGTTCCCTGGACCCCTGGACAAAGGTAATTGTGAAAAGGATGAAATCCCTGGACTGTCCAGGGTATCTCTGGATGGTTGGCAACTATGCACTAGCAAAGTATTGGAGGCATCTTCACGATGGTTTCAGGGGAAACTGAGCAATAAATAAGGAGAAGAAATCTATGCCTACAAGTGAGAGGCTAGCTTGAACCATGCTAAAGTCAAGACAATGAAATCGTACCTGAGTGACAATTCTCTCGACTCTGCCAGCTTAGCACAGAGACAGAGAAGGAAGGAGGTGGTAAAGAAAGCAATGACACCGTTCATGGTGATCCTAAAGCTGTGAATAGAATCTATAGCTGGAATTTAGCTGGAAGAGAGACAAGGGTCAAAACATTAATCTTTGGTGGGTAACTGGCAGATGTGTGTGTGTGGTGTGTGTGTGTGTGTTTTGCAGATGTAGCCAGTCACACTACTAAAAGATATTTGGCAGAGGAAATAGTGGGTGTGACTTTTTCTGCTATCACATTGGTCAACTTATGGAAAATGCTGCAATGGTAGTCTCAATGATCATTGGTCAATTTATTGTTCTCATTGTACAAAATGTTGCGAAAGCTCCACCTCTCGGGGTTCAACCTTGCCATGAATCTCGGCACAATGTAAACATTGTGGAGTACATTTACATCTTTTGAAAACAGATTATTACAAGAAATTTCATTCTATAGTTGAATATTTGCTATACCATAATGATAATAAAAATGATCATGCTTATACTGTATTAATTTTATGTAGTACTTTGATGTGAACAAACTACATTATAATGATATTCATATCCCTAATCATTTTGTAGTTTGTTACTAGGCAACAGTTTTCAGAGTTCCATTGTACATTCCAAAAATATATGCTTGCTAGGGAGTTTAATGATTCCTGAACCTAGAGTTTAATGACATAACACTCTCTACAGCTGCTGTGATAAACTTCCAGAAAGTCACTGGTGAAAGGGTTAAGAGTCTAACTGGTTGGGGTCTAGCTACATGAGTCCAGCAGGTTAATCCAATACAGTTTAGCTTGATTTTAATTTAATTTAATTTTGTTTCGAGTTGAAATGGGGAAAACTCTAGGGAAAATTTAAGATGTCATGCAGCATTACCTTTACAACCTTGTAGTGGAAGTGGAGGCATAGGGGCATTAGGCAGAAGTTTCCAAGGGGGGGTTATGAGTGAGGCAATTTGTGACCACAAGCACACAGTAGCCATCTAGGGGGTCCCAGAGATTTTAGAAGCTCTGAGAGGCAAACTGGTGCAATTCAGGGCATAAATTGCATTCATGATGTTTCTCATTTTTAGACACACACACACCCTCTCTCCCCCCAAAAATGAGCCCTAAAGTGAAAAAATTCAATTCAAACAATATTCTGGCAGACTCAGTTCTGTAGGGTATTTTTCTAAGTACAGTTTATAATACAATATCAGTTTCATAATGGGAATAATTAGAGCTAGTGAGATCAATCAATCTTCAGTTTGGGCATATCCAGATAAGTTCTAATTGTGGAGGCTACCTTTCACAGGAACAAGAGCTCAAGGGAATTGTAGTAAAGAGCTTCATTAAGGGGAAAATGTTTGGAAGGGTGTCATCAGAGCAGAACTTCAATGACTCACTCAATGTTTGTGTGAATGATCGATCCTCTTGAGGAATGGATCAATTTCCAGCAATGGAACTCTTTATCTATAGTATCCACATTATGAAGGTATTTAGCATAGAATGCTATGACTGGTTTAATATCACTCATCGAGGAAGTGTTATTGAGATTACTTGGCAAGAGAAAGTGTAGCTGCTTGTTTAGCATGATTATTAAAGTTCAGAGAGCTGTCATTAATGAGTTGATCAAGAAAAGGGATGGCAATTGATTGTTTGAAGTAATCCTCCACTGAACTGGCTTGTGGGTTGGAACAGTACTGCTGATGCTGGCGTTGTCGTGGCATTAAAATAGCTGCTCAGATATTCTAGAGCAATGCTGCTTGGAATAATTTTCTATGTCTTGCCCCCCTCCCTTCTCAAATCAGAACATTCCTGACAATAGCTACACCAGAAAAATATCTTAGCTTTTCCCTGAAGTCTGATAACAGATGCTTTTGAGTACAGGAGGGGATGGTGAAGTGTTACTATAAACACAAGTGATTCAAGGGCTTTCATGTGTGCCAATGCATTTTTATTATCTTCTGCAGTCCAACCACTTTCAAAGAGTTAAAAATATTATCTCCATAGAGGATCATCTCGCACATTTTGATAAGAAAGGGATGACACAAATAAAATCTTTCTCGCCCATCGAATGTTTTCAACCCATTGAGTTATACACACCTTCAAAAGAGAAGACCTATTAGTCCAACTTTGAGAGCCCTTCTTAATGATGGCTTTGAGAAGACCTTCCCTTTTGGCAGAATAATCGATCCAAAGTGTAAAACTTTTGATTTCAGCAATGTTGATGGGAGGAACACCACAAGAACTGTGATTCTCAAGATTCATAGAATGACCAGCACAATGAGTATAAATTGCTTTGGACTCTGTATCTCTGATTATCTTTTGGGCCACTGGCTTTATGTCCACTCATTGTTGATGCACCATCATACCCCTGAACTAGTAATTGATTTTGTGCACAAATGAAAATCAACCCTATAATATTTATGATTTCATCTGTAGAAGGAGACAAGTCTGTTGCATTTTTGGCCCTGGGATGGTGGAGATGATGATCAAACAAGATTTTGTCGCTCTCTGCAAACATTTTTTATAAGTTTCCGGATTCTTGCCAGGCTCAGAAGTACATTTTCTTCCTTCCCACATAGTCCACTACCTTAATTCGATACAAATAGAATAGCACGTGCTATCTACCTGAGAATATGCCTGCTTTCATTCATTCTGAGTTGACGGGAGCTTTCTCTGATCATATCAATTCGTGATTCTGGATTTTCAATAGTGGACTTCAAAATATCTGTGTCTTGAAGGCTCTTGCCATGATACTGAAGCCAAAAATGGTTGCTCAATGAATTACTACCAATTAGAAAATGGCTTGTTGATAACCCTTTATCCTTCCTCTTCTGGCTTGAAGAAGAGCACATGGTCCACAAAAGATAACATCTAATTTTGGGCTCTACAATACCAAGGCGCCAAGCCAAGTTTAACCTTCAGTCAAAACCATTTGAAAAGCTGGTTAGTAATATTTTAGGTAGTTATTACAATTATGATGTTTCAATAATGTAACTCGTCACCATTAGAAAGTTGAGTTACTGAACCACATATTTCATCAATAGACATAGTTGGTTTTATGAGATTACCAATATCATTGATTGATTGGGAAACACTTGGTAGTACTGTAGCACATTCTCATTCACTAGTAACATGGACAGAATTATGTGCTTCTCTGTCACAACTCTGAGCATGGCAGCCAGCAGGAGATTGAGGTAGTGATTCAGAAGGGAAACCTCCATCTAACAATAGCATGAAAAGACTCTTCAGCTACACAATTACTAACTACTTTATACTTACCATTCTCACTGGCTATTGCTGGTCTTTTAGAGAAAAAAATCTGATGTCATTTGAGCTTCTTTTCTTCTTCATTCAATGTAAAACTAGCTCATAACAAGTGCCAATTTTGGGGCTCCACAATACTGACTGCAGTGCTTCGAACTGTATGCTCTACTACACACTTCTGCAGATCAAACACACTAGATCCGACTCAGTAAAAGTGAAAATAATACTTGCATTGTTTTCTATGGCTAATTATATAGACTGTATGTTTGCAAAACTGTTATATGAATATCATTAAAATGGGATCACCCCCTTTTAATCTATGCCCTAGAGGCAACCTTGCTAGCAAACTGCTTGCGTCAGCTCTAATATAGCTAGCATAGTTAGTTGGTAACACAGCCTTGTCGCATTATTTGTGTGCTATCATTGGGAATGTGGGGGAAAAAACATGCTCTGGCATTTCCTCAAAAAAATGGTTGCCATCAGCCAAGAAAACAAAACTGGCAAAGATCAATACACTCCAGTAGAAACCTTGAAGGCCACTGAGACCAAATCCAAGGGTATCATTGGCTCCAGAGTGACGAGTTAGGCCTCGACTACTAGTCTTACCCCTTGATGTTCAGCTGGCCTGAGAAAAAGAAAAACAGACAGATAGACAGACACACAGACAGACAGACAGACAGACAGACATACACAGACAAACAGACAGACACAGACAGACACAGACAGACAGACAGACAGACAGACACAGACAGATACTGTTTTGTTGATTATTTTACATGGTGGTTTGTATCAAAGAAACTACTTTAGAAAAATAGACACATTGACACATGCATTTTAACTCTGTCTGGAGATTACTTCTGGACTGCTGTATAACAGTTAATATATGGGCAACAATGGTGGAATATTGGTGAGAAGAACTACATGCAGAATGGTAGAATTCTAAGAAGAATAGTTACCTTATGTGTCATTTCAGGAAGCTGATCCTGAGGCTGGAGGGCATGTCTTGGAATTCTTGGATTCATTTGGTCTAAATGGATATAATTCAAGTCTTGGGAAAGTCTCTAATGACATCTTGAGTAAGAGAACAATGGTAGACATGTTTGGTTGTATGTGATGATGCATGGTGCTATACTTCATCGAGTGAGAGCACTGTATGACACCTTTAGATGTCTCATAATGTGGTATGTAGTGGTATCACATCATGTTATGTTGTGTTAAGCTGAGTCACATCACACTGATAATAGGTATCACACATTGTTTATAAAAACATCATATAGACAGTAAACATGCAAGAGGCAAGAAAATTCCTGAGCATCATCGTACAACAATGCCGGATGAAACAAAATGGAGATGAGATTGCATGATATACTGGATCTGCTAGAAAGAGGTCATTTCTTCAGCAATAGAGCTATAGTAAACTAATTTAAATTAATTTTGAATCAATTCTCATGTAATGCAACTGAGAGCTCTGATATGCAACAATGCCGGATGAAACAAAATGGAGATGAGATAGCGATATACATTGACCTTGAGCAGTGTTAAAAACAACTTTTTGACTTTGAGAATGAAGTAAACAAGTCAGGAGAGAAAGCCGAGCAGACATCTAGATAAGGCAATGGAAAGTAAGACAGGATAAGTGATCATATATTATATGGCTATACTGAACATATTTTTGGTGACCTAGCTGAAAATGGGGGGGGGGGGGGGGGGAATCATAAATGTTTCTAGGAGGTAAATTTGTAAAGCCAATGCCATGCTGGATCTACTAGTAAGAGGTCATATCTTCAGCAATAGAGCTATAGTAAACTAATTTAAATTAACTTTGAATCAATTCTCATGTAATGCAAACGGGATAGCTCTGATATGGTGAAGCAATAGAGCTAACGTCGAAACAATACTGCTGATGAATATATTCAGGGTATTTCCCATGTGGTATACTTCTCCTATGCATTAAGAAACACATGTCTATTAAGAGGTCATATTGTAGACATGTGTGTCATGAATATAGCTTTTTGTTGTGGTTAGCTGTGGTACAAATTTCAATGCACAAACTCCTATTATCTCTCTCACCTAGAGATTTAATGGGAATAAGAGCATTTGGTGATTGCTAGTGTCCAGTTTTGTAATGTTTTATTGCAAACATGAAGCACATGTCTGAAGCACAAGTAATTAAAATACTGAATCTCACATGTAGCTTTCCAAGTGGTAGATGTTTCACGTGATGAGTACATGAACCCTGATGAACGACTGGAGGTGTTGCATGAACCAGAGGGAACAATATTTCTTCCAGAGGAACTACTCTCTGCACTGTTTTCAGAAGTCAAAACAGGTACAGTCAATTTAATGTCAGTATTGTTTGCAATAAGTAATTGGTGAGGAAATATGGAAAATTATATCTCATACTCTCCTTCAACGCTTGTAAAAGTTCATACCTTCACTATTATATTCTAGTAAGTATATAAATGTAGAATAATGGAGTGACTGATATTGGGAGGTGAGGGGAAGAAGTAGATATGCTTCTTATCAGGTAGAGGGATATTGGCTTGATCAAATTACAAAATAGCAAGTCCAAAGATCCATAAAAAAAATTCAATGAAAGCTACTACCATAGTAAAACCGAATTTTGGCAGACACTTAGTGGCACAAAATGATGGTTTGGGCCATTGTTTGCTGAGAGCCCTTTCACCACACCTTGAATCCTTGAATCCTTTACTAAAGTCATCACATTTTCTTGACGTATTATGCCAAACATTATCATTCAATTTTTTTCAAATCTCTTCGGATTTTTCTGATACCTATAATACTTGGCCAGAATGCTTAAACCCTCCCACATGAAATTTTATATGCCTCACTAACTACAAGTAGTTTTTCAACTACTTTTACCCAACTTCCAGTGACCCCTCTTCCCACCAACATTATGGCATGCTATATATGCATGCACGAGTAGAGATGCAGTGTGAGTGGCTATAGTTAGTTTTTATTTTTCCCCTTCTGTGAACCTGCACAATTATGCTTCTCTTCACAGATGTCCGTGTTGTCACTTATGTCTTCAAGAATCTTTCAGGAATTTTGCCAGAAGACACCGATGATGGTTTCATGTAAGGACATGTTATCATTTACAGTAGCATGGGTAGAATTCATGTGAAGAGAGAAAGCGGTAACAATTTTCTCAAGAACATTACAATTTAATGTTTTTGGTAGAATCTTTTAGTTGTGGGAGGGAAGATATCTGAAATATTTGGGAGCAAGTTAAAATAACTCCAAGCACATGTAGTATATCATAAGCATATCAATATGAATTGCTGGCTATATCCGCATTGCTTTGAAATACTTGTACAGTGATTAGAGTTTGGTTGGCCACATGACATGCGCAGGAGTGAACAGTTTTCATTAAGTAGTTAACGGTTAGTCACAATTACTTTGAGGGGTGTGCTTGCAGGAGTCACACAGTTTTACTATACAATTAATGGTTAATCACAATACATTGAGGTGGTGCTCAAGCAAACGTGTGGAATTTTTTTTAAATTGTTTCCATTGTTCTGCATTAAAAAAATACTAGCTAATTTAAAAAATCTTGACCAAGGATGAACAAAGGTCAAGAAGTTGTTTTTCATAAGTTAAAAGCGGAAATTTTTTTTTTAGTTTGAGGACAATCTTTTAGGGTTATAGGTGTGAGTTGCATTCCACCATTTTTGGTATTGTCCAAATGTCAGAATCACACTTCAGTGTGCTTGCCATAACAGCAGCTATTTAAAGCAGCTCTCTCCACAATTTTTGAATTGCTGGTTCTCAATTATTTTCTTTGAGACAACCATTTCCAGTTTACGTCCACACAAAATTGTCTGGTGATAAGATCAGTCTAAAACAGTGCAGCTTGATGTCAGCTATATAAAAGATTAGCTCTACAAAACTAGATTCTCACGTTCTCTTTGAATCTAAATGGGAGAGAGAGAAGGTATATATTTCCCTATGTCCTTTACTGGTAGCAGTTTTGATATTCTTTACCATGGTAGTTTTAGGTAAAGGGTTTCATTAAGTGAGACTAAGAGACAAACTGGAACCACACTTTTTTCATGCTTCCGCTACCTATCTAAAATGTGGTCCAATAATTGCTAGACCTGCTGGACCTGTAGAGCTGTCCCTGGGTGTAATTTGAGCAAAGCCTAAGATATTTGACTTCCTTCTCAAGCAGATGTATACATACCTATACTTTTTATCACGTGACTATCACAAGCTCACACTTGCAGGAGAACTAGGCTGGGGTCTTCTGTTGTCTCTGCCGCTCTAGGATGCATGACTAGACCTTGTGGGCATGGTGATTTTATGCTGAAAACTCCTGTATTATTTGAGATTCACCATTTTGCCAAATCTGTGAGTTGAGCCAAAACTAATGAGTGCCATATCTCAGTTCATTGGTGCTCTTGTTCTTGTCTATTTCTTTGCTTTTGTGTTGTTGTTTTTGCAGGATGATAATGAGGTGCCAGGGTTCTACTTCTTTGATTTAGAAAAGTAAGTCTTAAATGGATTACCCAATGTTGTCATGATCTTCATGAGGCAGCTGTGATAGAGGGAGAGTAGTATGCTATGTGGAGCCAAAGAACATTATTTACATTTATAAACAAAAGGTTAATTTTTAAGTATTCATTTTTCCATTTTTTCTTCCATTTTTGCATGCATGTTTGGAGATCAACCATGACCTATTCTTAAGGGCTGTAACCACCAGTATGCTTTCTCTGGACAACTTTTTAGCCATGTTGTAACATGTTACCAGTACCATACCTAGGTTAATCAGACTCTTCAAGTTAATTTCCTGACCTTAGGAGTAGAATATTCTAACACATGCACAGATAAATGGTTCCATAAACCTTTAAATGTGAATGTAGTTTGATATAAGCCAACTATAATGAAGCTATAATGAAGCTATAACTAAACTTTCCTCCTTATAGCAGTTGTAAATCTAAAGAACAACAGTTACAAACCAATGAAGTCTTCATGATCTTCTGCCAGCATGCCTAAAGCATAATACTATCTGTTCCTTACCAAATGAAACACACCATGATGGTAAAGGAATCTGCTCTTGAATTTGTTCACCTACCCCATGAAGAATGGTACGACACATGAGCCACAACATTTCATTCAACCATGAAGATACATGAGCTGCAACATTTAGTTCAACCATGAAGAATGGCATAACACATAAGCCACAACATTTCATTCTGGATTTGTGGACTTCTGTATTTGTCAGCCATTGAGTAGTAGCAAATATATAATTAACATTTGACAGATTCTCTGGTTGATCATGACTTTTTAACATCAGTAAATAAAATTACTCTCAATCTGATCATGTGTTCTTAATGCCAATCCCTGCCTGACAAGACACTGCACATTTTGAAGAATGTTCATCAGCATTCTTCCATTGAACTTGCTTTACTTTTTGTGTGCATTGTCCAACATCTTTCCAACATTTTTTCCAGCTGAGCTGGTCACCACCTGAAGAGCAGTGACATGGTACTTTGATGCTGGTGTTTGCTGCATGGGTTCAATAACTGTGTGGAGCTATACACGCAAGACCACAGCAAGAATATTTACTAAGTAACATCTTAATAACTAACCTAAATCTTGAAGAAGCATAACTATTTCCAAATAGTGAATTCTTTTTACTTTGTAAACTCTTAGGAAGTAGATTCTGTTTGTCTGCCAAACAAAGTACATAGTCTTTGGCTTCTTGGTGGTCTAGCTATGGCCACTCTGCCAACCGTGCAGGCTAGAAGCTGCTTTTCTGTCCCTTACTCCCACAAGATGTGAAACTTAGTGGGTTAGGGACAGAGATATTGCTATTGGATGTAGTTGCACATAATATGATGAGGCTTTATCTCCCTACCACATCTTGTCCGCCCTGATTATTATTGCTGCTGCAAGTGCCACATGGCTGCATCTGCACCTACACTTGTGCACAATAATGCCTATGCATGTGTTTTTCATATTCCCTGATAATAGCTCACAAATGACACAGAATTACTATATAGACTACACTACCTACGTTAGAACTTGCCTAATGCAAATAATAGCTCACAAATAACACAACATGGCAGCATTACTATATAAATTATGCTAGCTCTGTTAGAGCTCACCTAATGCAAATAGTTCACACAACGATTCTTCTAGCCCTACTCTATTATAAAAATACTGCAATTGCTGAATTGGCAAGATATACAGAAGGCAGCATCAACTTTGACTGATTCTTTTGAGTTGGGGTTTGGGAGGGGGAACCACCTATCTCATTTTCATTTTGTGTTCCACTAGATATTTCATCCTTTTTCGGGCAGTGCAGGGTACTTATGCTAGTAATTAATTAGAATATGATCTCTTGATGAACTCGCAGTTGACATAATAACATTATAATCACCTTCTGCTTCAAATTGTATTCACTTGACGTTTCGACTAGATCATAGGTGAAACTAAGGCTAAAGCATCTAGTCGAAATGTCGAGTGAATACAATTTAAAGTTGATTATCGAGAAGGTAATTATAATGAAAGTAAACTCTATTGGAAATTGGATATGCTTGTCACGAAAACAAAACAAAACAAGATGCAGTTATGTAGAATACATGACTTAGATGAACCGTTATGATTTACAATCAAATATACATCCACATACTTAAGTATGTTTATCACATTCACTCTGTTTGTAGCTTTATATGAACCTGTGAGGTTATTGTTAAGCATGAGGCTTTAATGCTAGACTCTAGGCTAATGCTATGTGGTAAGGTGTAGCACCACATCATACAATGCATTTATAGAATGCTTGCATGGTCTTAATCTTATGCTCACTTCTACCCCTCCCCAAACTATATTTTAAAATTAGTAGAGCAAAAATAGATTGAACAGTGAATTGTATTATTTTTGCTAATGGTGCAGGCATTCGGATCAGAAACACTATGAACTGTGGTTCTTAAAAGTGATAGTCATTAATACCTCCTCCCTCACCCCATCTCGCCTGTACATCTTCTCCTCCCCACCTGTTGATCTCCACTTCTATATTCTCTCATCCCACACCCAATGACTTTAATTGTGTCACAGGAATATCTGGTCATCTAGAGGTTGTGCCTGCAACTCAAACTTGTCCAACTCTTCGTTCTCACTCTGTGAGTGTGATCACCTTACCCACTTTGCCATCTTGCTCAGTCCTGGTTTAGAAGTAAGTGTACAAGTTGCTGTGACATTCTACAGTACTGTAAGAATACATACAGAGCATGCTTATACATTCTAGATGTGAATTTTACAATTCTGTAATAGATTAATTTCAAGTAAAATATTTTGTCAGGTTGTTCTATACGAAATATAACTGTGCCTACAAGTGTAAATATTAAATGTCTTCTTTTCAGGCTTGCACAAGTCATCACTCTGGCCATGATTAGGTTACATTGCTATATGAGAAGTTTTTCTTTATTCATGCAAACTTTATCTATAATTATATTGCTGAAAGCATATGAGAGGACTGACTTGAGATATTGATATATACAATCAATATTGTTAATATCAATAATTGGCAGGTAAAGCCATCCCTGAATTGTGAAGACTTGGTTTTTCCATATGGCATATGTATCTATGTATATATGTATCTATCTATCTATCTATATATGTACCATATAAAAAGTGTAAAGTGGGCTTATGTAAACCAGGAATGGTCGTCTTAGTGAAGAAAAGTTTAGAAAGTGGCAACTGATTTGAAGCAGGAAAGAAAACGAGCTGCACAGGCGAGTGAGACTGGGCTGCATGGTAAGGAAAGAATGATGGAGTTTCATTCTGGCATGCCTATTAGCATGCTCTAGCTATGGAGATGTGATACTGCCTTAAAGTTTGCTAAACTAGAAATGGTCATCTCAGTGAATATTAAGAATATCTGAGTGTTCTCTCGCCTCAACTTTGCACCAGTCTGGAATCTGTATAAACAAGTTAAACGTGTTTTATTTAAAAACAAAATGTTTGACTAGTAAAAAAAGAAACGAGACAAGAATTTACCAAAAACATTTACAGGAGACCCTTTACCTGTTAATTAATATAAAGCAGTCTTTATAGTTATAAGGGATTCCTGCAAATTGTTTCTGGTCTTCTTTTTTGACAATAATTTATACCGATTTTGCAAACATTTTTGTCTTGTTTCCATTTCTTTTCTTTTTGTAGACAAGCAGTCACCTTCAAGAAGTTACTCAGTGTAACACCAGAACTAACCAATCAGAGATCAACACATTTATTATTTTTAAGTAGATGTAACAAGGAAATAAATTTTTTTAAATAGAGGAGAGACAATAATAAAGTTGTTCTCTATAGATTTCTCTTTGGATCAACCTTTTTATTTTTTTCTGCTGAAATATTCTTAATTAATTAGGCAAATAAAAACAAAAAAAGTTGATTGAAGAGCAATCTATAGAACATTTGATTATATCAGCTGAAAATAATCAAACAATATTATCTCTTTTAAAGAATAATGATATTGGATTGACTTAATTAAATACGAAATAAATAAGTATTCATGTAGAAACCAGTTAGGCGACTTAGGAAAAAAACAGACCTTCCTTGTTGTAAAGACAGCTGGTGTATCTTTATCAATTGTACACCACTATATATAATGGTGAACTTTTGGGAGCCATATAATTCAGCTGTGATGCTGAATCTGAAGGTTTAATGAAGAAAAACATTTGCTAGGCACTTGCTTACTAACTTCAGTTATCTCAAAAATACAGTAATCTTATGCATAATTTAAGTATGTTGCTAAGTAAAGAATTACATGACAATAGAGCGAATCTTTATTGACATTGTATTCAACATTAAATTTGGCTTGAATCAGGTGCCATTTATGAATATCTTAATCGAGGTGTTGAATAGCCATGATTATGCATAGGATTATTCAGGTTGATACAAAACGTTTAAAAATCCTTTGTGACATGCATGGCTACTTTTACAAAAATTTCCTTTCAAAACCCAAAGTGTATTTCATTATAATTGTGAACTGTTATTCATTTTATGTGTACTCTTAGATAGATGCTGAGACATCTGGCTCTGTTATCTTCATCATCTTTCGCATTGGAGAAGCCATCTCTATAATTGGCTTGATTATTATTGTGTTTTCTATGCTAACGTTCAAGTGAGTATGAATAATCTGATATTATTATTTCATTGTAAGGGGTCCTTATTAATTGTGTAGGACACCAAATAAAAATGAAGCTAAACTTTAAAATATATATATATACATATATCTGCCATTTCAGGAACGTAAATTAGACAGCTCCTTATCATTTTAGTTGGTGAGAAACTTATGAACACCAAAATATAAAAATTTGAACATAAGTGTGTTTTTTAAACCAAATTGTGGTTGTCTAAAGACAAATTATTTCCTCCTTCCATCATTAACTATTATTGGTTTTTGTTGTTGTTGTTTTTTGTTTTTTGGTGCAACTTTATTGTTCTTTCAGCTTTAGCTTAAATTCCTAAGAAGATTTTTATTCCCTCTGTTACAAAAAATCCCACTAAACCACACATTCTCTCAAATTTGCTTTTACTTAATTTTATACAGGAAACTGAGGAATCGTGATACAACCAAGTTCCACATCCAGCTCTCTCTTGCTTTATTATTCGTGCTAATAACATTTGAGGCTGGAATTGACAGGACAGCAGCAGTGGATGGATGCATAGTTGCCTCTGTCTTAGTGCAGTACTTTGTCTTGGTATCCACGCTGTGGATGTTGGCTGAGTCTCTCCTCTTGTTCCAGAAAGTGGTGTTTGTCTTTAAGCAGATCACCAAAAAAGTGGTTTTTATCACTTCTCTTGTGTGTTGGTGTAAGTTAAGAACAACACAAACATTAAGTTCCCCCAACCCCCTTCCTCATTTATGTCCACAAAGTGATCATATTGAATGCATGTATGTTATGAATATTTGATGATAAGAAACAGGTAGAAGTAATATTTGGCAATTATAATATTTATCCTCTGTCCATTCCAGTGACTCCGACAGTTCCTGTGGCAATACCTCTAATCATTTACTTGAAGAATGGCAGAGAAGCTTCTACAGATCTCGTCATTAATGATAATTTGTAAGACTTACTTAGCTTTTTCAAGGAATACACTATACACCAGTTACTCTATATATTGTTTTGACCCACTCTAAGAGTGGCAGATGGCAATTCCAATAAAAAACAAAGCTTATACCACACTCATTTTGGCAGCTTATAATCTGCCTAAATTGTGCTTTCAGCCACTTTTTTCTTCTAATAAAACTTCCTGTGCTGAGGTAGTAGACGGGCTGACCAAAACACTGTCAGGACTGTGAAAAACCTTGAAATTCATATATATTTATCTATCTCTGTTCTTCCATTGCATAATGAACTGGATTCACTGGTAGCACATTATTTTTTGGTATATCATGCGAGGGGACATTATTTTCATCATCATCTTCCAAAGTCATCATCATCTTCCAAAGTCATCATCATCATCTGGAATGTCTCATCTTACAGCCTGCAAATCTATCTTCTTGAACTGAGATACATTTCGACTGACATATTTTCCATTCCTGATAGCTGTAATCATGGTCCATTTTTGTCTTACTATTTGTAAAGGAGGTGGGTCAAACTTCGTTGTAAACTTCTTGTTCTTCTTTTTGGGGCAGAGGAGAACTGTTTCACCAATTTTGAGCTCTGAAACTTGCACTCATGCTCATACTTCTTTATTTTATCTTTATCTATGTTTCCAACAAATCATCATCAATTTCCAATTGGGAAAGCTTGGTTTTTATCTTTCTATTGAACAGTAACTCGGATGGAGTTGTGTACAAAGTGGAGTCACTTGGTAATTCAACATAAATCTATACAGATACTTCTTCCAATCTCTTCCTTTGGCATGGGATGAGCAAATTGCCTTCATCAGTGGTTTCATAAAGTTCTCAGCTTCTGATTTTGCTTGCACAATGGAGTGATTTGGTAGTGAGACATTCCATTATCTTGCATGTAGGCTTGAAACTCATGAAAAAAATGGGGTACCATTGTCACTTTTGAGAATCCTCGGAGTTCCGAGTATGGCAAAAATTCAATCTAGCTTGGAAATTGTTCAGACAAAGAGAGAAAAAGTATGATTTCCTGGAATAGAAACTAAGGTAAAGCAACTGATTGATATATGTATCATTTGTCGGGCAAATGATCTATAAAATCGTCCAGAACTGTCAATTTTGCCTCCAGAGTCTGTGGACCATTCCCAACCAGGAGAGTATCTACTTGTTGTTATTGATGCCTATATACTTAACATTTTCCAGAAGCAGAAATAGTTCATCTACAGCAGCTAAAGTAACAATTCCTTGGTGACCTCATGAGCCAACACCATCGCAGTGAAGATGGCACCGCAATGCGATTTCCACGGAGAATCACACTTCTGTCACCATTTACAGTGAGAACTTTTCTAAACATCTTAAGTCCTGTTATGTCTGCTTTAGATATCGGCTGGTTATCCCACAAATCCATAGCAATCATTTTGGTAAGGTTTGATCGGCTCTGGTTGCTTGCTGAATCTCAGATAGCATCATAGCCTTTGGCATTGCATGTGTGGAGAGGAAATTGACATAATTGGTTTCTTGTTTCTTTGGTTCACTTGTATGCGGATGCCTGAAAGGAAATTGGAAGGATTTCGATTTCCTTTGGTTTGTACAATCGAGAACTCGTCCTTGTAACCTCAGATTCCACTATTCAATTCTTGCTGGAGGTTTGGATTTGGTGTTACCAAAAATCATTTGGATGGGCTTGCAGTCTGTGTAAAGAGTGAAATGCCCTCTGTATAAATACAGATGGAGCCTTTCTATAGCTCACACTATTTTCAATGCTTCTTTTTCAGTCTTAGAGTACCGGCTTTTCACATCTGAAAGGAATCTGTTTACATAGGCTACTACTTTCCTGTTATTCTGTCCTCGAGTTAAAAAAAAATTGTATTGCCGATAAACCCTCTGGTGATGATGCATCAGCAATCAGCTGTTTCTTTCTGTTGATCAAAATATGCCATGACTGTGTCACTGGTCAATAGCTTCTTTATGTTTTCAAAAGCTTGATCATGGTCATTTGTCCAGGTGCATTGAACATACTTTTTGGTCAGCTCACGGTTGTGAAATGTCACTGAAACTTGGTATAAATTTGGCACAATACACTGCCATTCCTAAAAACTTCGAACACCACTTACTGATGAGGATGACTTGCCATTTTGAATTGCTTGAACTTTCTTTGGATCCAGTGAGATTCCTTTGCTGGAAACAATGAAACCAAAAAAATGTCAACGAATCCTTGTTGAATTCACACTTTTTTGTTCAGACACTAGAGAATCTCTCAAACACTGCTTGAAGTGCCTTGTCATGATCTGCTTGAGATTTCCCGAATAATATGACATGGTCACTAATGTCGATTGTTCCTGGTATATTACAAATCTGTTTACCGATTATATTTTGGAAAATTTCCCTTGCAGAGTTTGTTCCAAAGTTTAGTCTGGTATATCTTCGTAATCCCTTGTGTGTAGTGAATGCTGTTATATATCTGCTCTCTGGTGCTAAAGGTATTTGTCACAAATCCAGTTTTGTAAAAACAGTTAAACCATTCATGTCGTGAATGAGATCTCAACTGATCTACCCTCTCTCGGGTTGTTATATGGCTTTTCAAAACTGGAAAATCTCATAGGCAATATTTTTCGTTAGTGTGAAATAGCTGTCAAGCTTTTCCATTGCTGTGTCAAAATCATCTCCTGTTTCTGGGATCGTGTCGAAAATCTTTTGTGTAGCCCATCCTTCCTGCATAGCAATCTGCCTTCTTTGCTTGTCATCATCTATATTTAGCGCAGCTATATTCAGATCGAAGCATCGTTACCAACTTTTCCATCTCTGGCTAAGGATGAAGGACCACTGATCAAAGGGTGGTAGGGGTGACAAGTCAATTCTTCCTGCTACTGCCATGGTTCGAAATCTTTGTTTGTCAGTTGCTAGCAGTCATCATGGAGAAGGCAATTGCCTTTAGCATGATGACTGCTAACTCCCTTTCTGACAAATTTTTGGACCGTGCTAGAGGTGGGTGTAGAAAAAGCCAAGGTTTTTGGTGAATAGCCAAATCAATGAGGAAGTTGGCAGCTCCTGTCAATTGACCCTGCAATCAAAGAGGACCAAGTAGAAGCAGGAAGCAGAATGATCCCTTTTTAGTCTTCGGTTACCCAGGTAATCAGCAAGCTTGAGGAGGTAATTTCAAAAGGTGCTGTGCACTTAACTAAAGTGTTGGCTGTCCATTTTTCATCACCCCTGGAGGCACAAAGAAAATGAACTGAGATCTTAACTCTGCTTTAGACTTTAGACATAGCTCCCCACCCCTCCTCAAGAAACCTATTTTCTTTCCGAGCACGACATCAGAAAAGCAGTCCAATATTTACTAGGAGGATCTGCTAGTGGTCCTGTTGGATTATGTCCGCAACACCTTAAGCAGGCCCCATGGCCAAGGAGGATGTCAGTTGCTTCTGAATGCTTTAGTTTTATTGCTTAACTTTATTATAACACTTCTTTGGTACATCTTTGATTGCTCTGTGCAGAAAAAAGATGGAAGAATCTATTCGGTTGCTACTCTCAGAAGGCTAGCTGCAAAGTGTGCAGATTTCTTTGCTCTGTGGAACATGCCGAGCTGCTTGAACCAATGCAAGTTGGGTTGGGGTGACTCAGGAAGTTTTGGTCCCAAAAGCTCGCCCTTTATCAAGTACCTAGGCCAAAGACTATGGGTGGCATTCAAAGGAGCCATTATCATTCCGATTCCTCCACTCTCCGTGGCGATTCAGAGGAAATTCTGCCTCGATGCTAGGGTCAATGGACCAACAGTCTGATGGACTTAAGACAGTTTTTAATCAATTTAATTTTTTTAGCGCAAAACATACTTTCTGTATGAATGCTATGACACTATGACTTCATGTGGGATTTTTATGAAGCAGTTTTGTCTAGCTTTATTTAGGCTAGAAATACTTGACCTTGAAACAGTATTTATACTCTTCAGAAATGCATTTGTGATATGACCATCTGGTATTACACTGTTAGTTATTACATAGTATGAATCAAGTAAATTAGGTTTCTAATTTGTTAAAATATCCTTTTCAATCAGTAGATAACTACTTTAATGTTGACTATATGCTGTTATGAAATAAATTCTCTCATATTTCAATTTCTTTTTTGGGTGATATTGACTGAGAATATGTGATGTGCTACTTAGCGAAGCCACATCTAAAAACATGTAACATTGTGCACATGATCCATGCAATGTAAAATATGCATCAGATCAGATAGCCACTGTTTCGCATGCATAACAGCCTTGAGAGTTGAGACTGAGCAAGCTGGTAGCTCCAGCTCTATGTCCCTGTTGAAGTGCTACCTCTTTCAAGAAGCATTTTTTCTCTCCATTTGCTGGCTATATCTACATGAGGTCCCCTACCATAAGAATGGTCAGTGATATTTCCATGAATGTTTGGTGCATTGTAAGAATTCCTTAGCTCTCCTTTCTAGCAGATAAGCTTATGATATTTTGTTTGTGGCAGAAAGAATTTAAGGCATACTAAAAGTGTATTTGAAACTAAAAGCAACTGAAGCAATGATTAGGCTCCAAATAAGCTGGTAACGTGTTGTGGCTGAAAATGTTGTTTTTGTTGCTGTTTACTCGATTAAACCATCAGGAAGACCACACCTCCTGACAAATTGTAGCTACTACATAGAGCCATGGCAAACATCGTTCATACCCTTCAATTAGATTGTGCATGTATTAAGCCTGACTATATAGCTGTGTGTGCCATTTGAGAGCAGCCATTAATCAAAGGCCTTCTCTATTATTTTAGTTTGCAAGCATTCAGTATAATATGCGAGCAATCTTTTGACCAGATTTTGATCAGGTGACAATGGCTCTGTTTTTGCATAAATATTCAATGTGGAGCATGCTTGACTATTCATCATTTATGTTGTTCTTTCTGTGTCAGATTTGTCCAGAAGGGATCATTACTAGTTTCTCCATGTGTTTATCGTACAGTTTGGCTCAGTAGATTCTGTATTGGCTGATAGATCACATAGACATGCAGTGCATGTAATTTCTAAGCCATCTCTCTTCACAGAAATATGACATAGACCAATAAATTCAATAACTTGAAGAGTAATTGGTCCTTTCTTAATTGGTTGCTCTAAGATGGATATCTCACTGAAATCTTCCCTTTCCAAATCATATATATGATTGAATATATTTATAATTGGTATGAGCATGTGCATTCTAAAGTAGGTAAACATGGTCTAATCATGGTGCATATAATTTTTCTCAAGAGAGTAAACAATTCAAGCTCTACTCAAGGGTACAGAGTTATTGATGGCATGATCTATTTGAGAAAATAATTTGGGATGTTCCCACTTCCCACCCATCCACCTCCCAATTGTTCAGCTTACTTCAATGTTCAGAAGTTGAAGGTAGGATGAGGAAAATTAATGTAAGTTATTCTAGGAAAGACATTCAATTTTTTAAGCATCATTTCTTGCCTGCACAATGCACAAACAACCCAACACGGTATGAATTAATTTAAATTCTAGAATGAGTCAGTTCTAGCAATCATAATATCATTTTATTCTTATTTTTTCATACCAACCTCTTAATTCTTTTTGTGCAGCTGTTTCCCCAGCAACCCCTTCGTCAATTGGCTGGCTTACATGGGGCCAATATTAGCTATTGTACTCTTCAACTCTGTGATCTTCATTATAATCATCGTTGTAATAATTAGACATACACGACGAAGGCTGTCTCGTGAGAGGAAATCTGTGGGTTTAAAAATTATTCTTCGTTTCATGATCAGTGTGTCTGGACTAATGTCCTTACTTGGAATCCCTCTGTTAATTGTTATTCCCACCATGACTATCAATGAATTCCGCAAACCTGGTATAGTTCTCTTCAATCTCTTCCTTGCTCTTCAAGGTTTCTTCATCTTTGTGTTTTTGTGCATCAGCAACAAGCAAGCACGAGAATCTTGGAGTAAATTACTGAGATCTTGGCTATATAAATTTGCTGTTTTCAACCACACTTTGAATTTGAAGAAGACCAAAATAATGCATAACCACCACAGAAGAAGACAGTCAGCTGGTAATGTTCCAACCATGGATATAGAGTTGGATGATACTTCTGCAGGCAAGAAAAATCATTGCAATATAGATCCTGAGCAAGCACATCATGGAAAACAAGAAGTGATCAGTTGTCCAGTACTTATGTTGGAAACAACAGTGGTAATGGCTACGCAGGAGAGGATGATGTAAGAGACATAAAAAGTGGATGACTTGTAAATAAAAGTGGAGGAAATATTTAATGAATCCACTTACTGATAATATTTGGAAGTAAATTTGCAATTATTATTCTACATGTATAAATGATTATCACATACAACTGTCTTCATGTGAGGACCATTAAGAGTGTCCTAGAAAATATGTTTTATATAATGAGTTCAGAATGATTTTTCCTAGAGAGGTAAATTAAATATGGTTCAAATGCATCAATTCCTCTACAATGTTATTGATTTAGGGCTCTACATGTAAATCTAAAATGAAACTGCTTATTTTATGTTTAGCTAAGAAGATAGTTTAGGGACTCGTAGAGCCTATGCAGACAAGAATTATTGCTAGGAGGGAGTTGCAGATTTTTTACTTGATGTAAAGAACATGCCTAAGCTCATTTTAAAGAACTCCTTTAACAGTACTCTAGTTCAAGCTGTTCTGAGGCCTTTAGAGACATCTTTTAGATCTGGGCTGCCATCTGCAAAACATGCAGGAAGAAAACCGAACTTGGAAATATTGAGTGTGGTTATGTGTTGACAATTTTTGGGCCAAGGTGTTGTCTTGTAGCATGTGGTGAATAGCTAGCTACCGGTACATAGCAGGCTCATGTGAGTCTTAGCGTCTCATTATTCCTAAAGAGGGCTAGAGCATCTAGCTAGTCGAACGTCGAGAGAATACTAATTCAAGTTGATTATTGAGAAGGTTATTGTAATGTTATTATGTCAGCTGAGAGTTCATTGAGAGTGTATAATTATATATACATAGAATTATATGTATATGTTTGTGAAGTGTATAGTAGACAGTTCATAAGCTTGGATCCATGATTTTGTAGGGAGTGGCTATTAGTGCTCATTTTTTTGGCAAATCAGGGTTATTTTTTACAGTACCTGTGACATAATTTCTAGTGCAAATAGAATTGTAGCAAAGTTTAATGATCTCAGCTTTGTTAAGCCTCTTTCTACATTTCAAAATGCTCTAGTTTAATCAACTAAGAACATGCATCATGTAGGCTGAGTTTTTATAACAATGTCTCACTCACTTATAGGTCAGATGCTGTTGGGGCAGATGCTGTGCTTAATATAGTATACAATATGCTGAGGTTTGTAGATATTAGATGAGAGGCCTAACAAGGGCAGACATTTAAAATTGTCTCTGCAAATATACGTGAACAATAAAATAAAAAGTTTGAAGTGATCCACCTAAGAGGCTATTGTTTAATAAGTAGTGGAACCAATTGGGCTAGTCTGTATTTGGCCAGACCATCCCTCATCTACCATAAAAAACATAACAAAACAAATAATATACACTGAAAACTTTCAAGAGACTCTCGGCTGCCACCATTTAAAAAAAATGATGACAGCCTTTTTTCAGACCTTCCTGGAGCATGGGATGGCCATAGCCATGGCAGGAAGGAACTTCTTCCCTTCTGGCCACTCCTCAACAGCTACATTGGAAAAGTGGGAATGGGTTGGGTTAGCTCACAGAATTTCAAACAGTATGTTGAAAATTGTAAGAGTCAATGAACTGGTAACATTGTTCTACACACAGATCGTGTGTTTGTGAGAAGCCTTCTGAAGAAGATGTCTGTCATTTGACCTTTTCTCATTTCTCCTCAACAGTGATGGTTGATTAGTTCCTTCTCTAGTATTTGTTTGCTGTTGGCTCATGGTTGCTTGATAAATTCTGGAGAAGATCAGCAAGTCTGTCATCCAATGTGTTACATCTATTTTTCCACACTAGATATAATCTATACTTAGTTCAGCTATAGCATAAGATAAGCAGAAGATATCTTCTGGAGTTGAATCTCTATAGTCATATGTATTTTGCACAAGTGAAATGTGTGAAAGAGAGGAAGATGTGTCCTCTAGTTACTTCCCCAATGTGCCCCACCTTGGGGCACATGGCACACAGAGTTACCCTGCAGTGTCAAGGCAGGTTTGAACGTGCATCGAAACCAATTGTAGATAACCACAGGAGCAACCTCAAAAAAGGTTGAAGAGGAATTTGTCAATGCTTGAGAAGCCATAACCATGAAGCAGTAGCAAAGATCAGTGTTACAAGGCACTATCAAGGATATGAGGATACACCTACAACAAAGGTTCAAAAAATATCCCGATGACCTTTTGGCAGACATGGTGAACTATGCAGTCACTCATAATATTTGGAGAGAATTGACCTATAAGTGAAATGGAGAAGATCAGCAAGTACATAGCAGGGAATTCTAAATAATATCACACAATCTGCTGCTGATATGGGATTCAGCAACTCCGGAACAGGGTTGTTGCAGCATATCTCTAGCATAATGCCTCCTACGCAACAACTGTAAGGAAGCATACAAGGTTCACAAAGAACTGGCATATACTACTGTTCCTGATGAAGGCTAGAGCAGCTAGTTGAAACATCAAGAGAATACAATTTGAAGTTGATTATTGAGAAAGTTATTGTAAGTCAATAATGAGTGTTCATTGAGAGTGTATACAAAAATATCATTGAGCTTATGAAGCACATGATGAGGTTGTATTACAAAAATTAGTACTGCACGATCAAAAAGCAAGCTTGATTTCACATCACCTCTACTTTCCAAAGATGGATTTGATCAATCGGTTGCCAAGAATACAAAGAAATGAAGAGAATTATGAAGAGAATTCTCATTGGAACTACCTATAAAACATCAGTGGGTTAGGAAGATAGCCATGCAATAAGGATCAGCCTCAATCCTCTCAATTTAAACAAGATAAGGGGTGGGGGTGGAAGTATGGGGAAACAAAAATACCGTGCTGATAGTGGACCCTCTTAGCATGATAATGGAGATGGTCTTTGTTTTTGATGATAAAAAGGTCATCATTGTGAAAGGTAGCACAGACCAGAACTTTACAGTCTAGTTCCCATTATCCCTAACACTAGTTGTCAACAAGCAAGATGCAATGGCACTGGGTGGAGACATTATGTTGAATGCTTGGCATGACATCGCAACTGAAGGGATAAAGTTAGGATTGGAAATCCCAGATCAGATTGTGAGAATGATGGGGTTAATGGTGCAGCATGCCATTGTTGATGCAACTCTGGCTATAATCCCAGGAGCCTACAACATAAGTAGACATCAATGCAACAGCCACAGTGGAGCTGAAAGCTAAACTCAATAACTGGAAGCTCTGAGCCAACAAGTAGTATGCTGCATAGTGTAAACTAGGTCAAGAATAATCTGAATGAATGTACATTTTCCGTCACTCCACTTCTAAGTTTTACACTGTCTGATCTCATCACAGACAGGATCCGTGCATTGGCACAAGGTGGTACATATTACATTATGTACAAATGCTAACTCTACTGATTCCTCAAGGGTGAGAGCAATTGGAACAGGCAAGCCATTGATGTTATCTGCAGCAATGGCCCATACAGAGACAAGGATAACTTCAGGCAGTGAAAACCAACCAGCTTTTAAACATCCCAGGCTCCAGCTGGAGTAAGATCTTCAAGGTCCAGATGCAAATGACATACCAGAGTGGCAGTGCAGTACTGATCCACCACAACTTTTGCAGTAGAAACAAGCAAGAATTTTACAAATAGATATATAGAGGAAATTGATACACTACTGATGTACCTATGTGCACAGGAAGCTCAAAGAGGCAACCTCCTCGGTAATTTAGTCAAAATTACTAGAACGGCAAAGGGAGCTCTATGGAAAGAAGTCATAGAGACATCATGCGGTCTGGACCAAAAGTAGTCCACAGACTGAAGAATGCTACAAATACAGCCATTGAAGCTTGGTAGGTTGCAAGCAAGGATCATCTGAGGGAATACACATGACTTGACTATCCAGAGAAAATTTCAATCAGACTGCTGTGAAGGTTAAACAAAGGTTTTAAGGAAGCAATCACATACATTGCCAAGGCAATTGGTGGGAAGGGATTCCAAGTTGCAATCAGCACTCACTTCAACTCCACAGAAACTTGAAAGGAACTGCTGTTTGCTGTCTCAACAATTATGCTGGGGAAGCTGGTGCTATTGGCACACATCAGTAACTCGTCACCAATCTCATTTCTGGCAGCAGTCAGTCTGAAGGGAGGATGTTGTTGCTTTACAACTGGGGCTTGCCTTTTGTCAGACATAATATATAGGGAGCACAATCAATGTCACGTCTATTGCCCTACAACTCTTTCAGGAGCCCAATTGTTTGGTTGATCCAGAGACAGAGCATGACCAAACTATTGCCAGAAGCAGATCACCATAGAAAGCAATGCTAAGACCAGCAAAATTATGCCTGTGGTGAGCAAAGGCATGTGAATGTAGAATGTCTGGGAGTGGTGGAGATACGGTCGAGATGTGGGGGATAAATCTTCTGTAGTAGTTAATGAGTCCAATGAAGGCCCTGACTTCCTTTTAAGACCAGGGTTGAATAAAGTACCGAACTGCTGAGACCTTAGCCTCGTGTGAGGAGATATATCCTCCTCCAATCCTGTGTCCCAGAAAGACACAGGATATTGTGGTGAGCTGAGTATTTGCTGTCTGAATTGTTAGGCCGCCATTCCGAAGGACGTCGATACGGTGGTGAGCTGAGTATTTGCTGCCTGAATTATTAGGCCGTCATTCCGAAGGACGTCGATACGGTGGTGAGGTGACGTTTGTACTCCTCCCATGAGTTGCTGAAGATTGCCACACCATCTATTTACACAAAGGTGTAATCATTGTGGTTGATTAAAAATCCATATCATCTGCTGAAATGTGGCGGGCGCATTCCGCAGCCCGAATGGCATGACTATGAAGCGGAATTTGCCATATGGTGAGATGACAGTGGTTTTGTCTTTATCTTTAGCGGCTATGGACACCTGGTAAAATACAGTGGCCAAGTCTAGGATCATGTAGAGAGAGGCAGCTGCCAGTTTCTCAAGTGCTTCCTCTATTCTAGGCTGGAAGTAGGGATCTGGTATCATAACTGCGTTCAGGCAGCGGTAATCACACACCAGCCTAATCTTTCCCGGGGTCTTTTGGGGGACAGGAAATATGGGAGCTGCCCAAGGCACATCTGATGGCTCAATGAACCCTGCCTCAGTGAGCTTCTGAAGCTCCTCCTTAAAGTCATCCTGTCTGCACTGGTGAGGCATTTCCAACTTTGATGTGGTATGTTGAAGCCTGAGTTCTTCCTGGTTTGGACAGGTCACGGTCGGGAAGTCATCCCAGAGTCGTTGGAAGAATCTTAGCCGCTCTTGCGAGAGGTGGTCTTGACCTTCTGGAAAAGGGTGATTCTCGTCTGAGTGATAGTCTGGTAGGTCTGGACATTCTGTATGCTTAACAGAGAGACATGCAATGTCATGTCACCATACCTTCATTGCTGTGACATGCACAGTTCTACTTTTGTCTTGGGTGTCGACACGGTAGGTCACTGGGGATACTTGTTCTACCACCTCAAAGGGGCCTTCCCATCTGTCCTGGTTTTGAGGCTTTGCTCCCGGTGATGCTGGGGTAAAGACGAGGATGAGGTCTCCTGGGCTGAAGGTGATCATCTTGGTGGTCCGGTCGTTCCATCTCTTTGCCCTCTCTTGGATTATGGCCTGCTGATCTGCTGCTAACTTCCTCATCTTGTGTAGGTCATCCCTAAGTTTGAGAAGCCAGTCTGTAGCAAGTTGTGGAGAGCGACTGTTAGGTGTCCAGCTCTGCCATAGGATGTCTAAAGGCCCACAGATGTGCTTGCCGAACACCAGTTCAAAGGGCGAGAAGCCGGTGGTGGAGCACGGCTTCTCTACAAGCGAAGAGTAGGCAGGGGAGGGAGGAGTTCATCCCATTGTTGTCCTTCTTGTGAGCTGCTCCTAATCATCTGGAACAGGTGATGGAAGCGCTCTACTGCTCCATTACACTCCATTAATGTTCATGAGGGCCTTCCCCACTTCTGTAACTGTCGTCTTCTTGAGAGGGATGGCTTCTGGATACCTTGATCCAACATCAATGTAGCCAAGAATGAACTGGTTCTTGCTACGAGTGAGGGGAAATGACCCCACGATATCAATAGCCACTTTCTGAAATGTTCGACAAATTGGCGGGTTGGTAATAATGAGAGGGGCATGGTTATTGGTCCTCTTGGCAGTCTTTTGGCATCTTTCACAAGAACTGCAGAATTGCATTGTCTCTTTTCTGATGCCAGGCCAGAAGAAATTCTTTAGGACCTTGAACTTGGTCCTGTTAGCTCCTATGTCCAGACGCTGGGGCCGAGTGAGCCAGTTTCAGTACTTCTAGTCGTCGCAATTTCGGCATGACGACCTGGGTATAGGGTTCACCGAGTTTGTCTTTTGTCTTGCACATCAAGACTCCTTTGTTGGTCACAAATGGTGAGTGTTCCTTGTTGGCTGACTTCCAGAGATCCTTCAGAGTGTTGTCCGCTCTTTAATCCTGGATGAGATTGGCTGTGTTATTCTGCTGCATGTCTGCTTCTCCACTGGAGTCAGTGTCGCTGTCTGGGTCTGTCTGGTGCAACATGTTCGTCCTTGAGAAATCGTAGTCGGGCCCTTGCAGATCTTCAAGGGGGTTGGGTTCAAGCCCATCTTGAGCCTGGTCGGCTTGATCAGCAAGGTCTTGTCGAGCTTCTGTCTGGGTCTGGGCTCTTGTCTGGATGGCTAAGATATCTTGGGGATCTGCTGCTGTGGCCTGGTGAGTGAGTTCATGGATATTTCTAAAATTTCTGCCAAGGAAAGCATCATGGTCGAGGTTGTCAATCACTGCCATGTTGACAGAGACTTCAAAACCTGCAAGGAGACATGGGAGAACAACTGTTAGATTAGCCTCGGACTTACCTCAAAAACATTGGGTTATGATCGATCCTGATGGTTCTGGAACTGGTAGATTCCACTGCTTAAATTGTTCTATGATGATAGAGTTGATGAGAGAGTGATCCGCTCCCGAGTCTAGAAGGAATGTGACAGGTTTGCCAAAGATGCTGCCTACCAGGAACAGCTTGGGCATGAAGATAGGTGCTGGGGAGGTGTTGTCCTGGTCATCTGTGGAGACGGCAAGCACATTTTTGTCGGAGCAGACGACTCCGAGGTGACCCCACTTTTGACAGTTAAAGCACAATGGTCCTTTGTCTTTGTCAAAGTACTTCGCAAGCTTATGCTGCAGCTTGAATTGGTCCCATCTGAACCACCACACTGAGCTGAAGTGTAGTGGGTGGCCTGGCTCTGCCCTGCTGCTGGAAGGGAGGAGGTGGCTTGGGTTGGTTAATCTGAGACTGGGTCTGAGGCTGGGTTTGGGTCTGAGCTTGAGGTTGTTGTTGCTGAGATTTGTGACCATTGAATGGCTTCTGGTAGGTGGGTTGAGGGTTCACAGTGTTCCTATTCTAGGCAGATTCCCTTCCTCTGCCACTGTTAGCAACATATTCATCAGCGATGCTCAACAAGTCATGCAAGGATGAGGGTTTCTGGGCCCTCACATGAGTGGTTACTCTCGGGTTCAACTGTTTATAAACGATTTCCCTGGTAACGAGATCAATGACTTCTTTGGCGGAGGTGCAATATTTGGTCAGATTCTTGCTGCTTCAGCTGTTCTGTAACTAATCTGTGTGATGGTCTCTGTTGGGTTGATCTTGGGGTTGAACCAATTATTGAACTGTGTTGATTTCGATACACCCACAATTGTTGCTTGAGGGCATCATAATCACCATGCTCTTCTGTGGGCATTGACATATCAAGTCTCCTCTGAGTAGAGCTCTTAATTCAGTGGCCTAGGTACTTTGGTTCACTTCATATGTTTTCATGTGTGCCTCAAAGCAGGCAATGTCTTGTTGGCCTTGAGATCTACTTGAGATTGGTGGGAGAGTAGGTGGTTTGGTCTGCTGAGCCACTGTGATAGGCCTGCCTATAGCCTTTGCTAATGTCTCGTTGGTCTGCTGTTGGGCTTGTTGGAGGCTGTATTTTGTATTTGGAGCTGCTCTAGGATACAAAGGAGAGTAGAGTCAACAGTATGAATTGCTGCTTGGGCAACTGCTTCAGCTGCTGCTGGCTCTGTCCATGAGACGTAGCATGTTTCAGTTGGCTGATGCTGAGGGGGATCTTGTTCCATAGAGTGTTCATCTCTAATATTGTCTGCAGTTCCAGTTCTGAAGTCATCATCATAGAAGCTGGATTGGGTATAGGCTTGTGAGTCACCATTCTGGAGTCAAATTTCTTGTCCCTCTCTGTGTTGATTGTATCCAGGCACATATCTCATTATATGGTAAAGGCTCGTCACTTATTTCTTAGAGGGATGAGAAAAACAATGTTAGACAGAGAAAGATGGCTTACTGTCCCTGTTGAGGGGTTCAGGGTCGAGAATCTGCTGATAAGTCTGTATGTCTTAGGGCAGTAAGTGCTGCAGCCATTCATGACTGAGGGAGTAGGCGCTGGGTCTGCAGTCTGTTGGGTGAAGAGGTAGTCTGGTCTGAGGTGTGGTCGAGTCTGATTCTAAGGCTGAGTTCGTCTCAGTCGCTGCCACCAGATGTTAAGCGCTCACCACTATGCTAGCGTGGACTGGATCTGTAGCCTTGTTGTAAGGCTGTGTTCTCAATAGGAATATAGGTAAAATATTTATTATATTTTAAATGACTTACATGCCGAGAGTCTTTGATGTTTCAGAGCAGTCTAACTAGTCTGGTAATCTCAGAGCCAATAATACATGTATTAAAATGTCTATGACAATGATGTAACCTCTGTCCAATCAGGTGTTTCCACACAGACAGTCAGGAGGTTTGCCACCATGTTGCATCATACATAATAGTTCAGGATATTACACAGTATAAAGGTCCTCCAAAGATTTTTTTTTTAAACCACAAAAAATATGCTTATTTTTATTTCTGGAAAATCTGGAAAGAAATTTGTGAATGTATTGTATGTGCAGTAGACCTTAGAATAATCTGTTTGAATGATCTAATGAAGGTATATAGCTCATCAATGAACTCTCAGTTGACATAATAACATTACAATAACCTCCTCAATAATCAACTTGAAATTGTACTCTCTCTTGCAATCTCTCTTGTTTCAACTTGAAAATGTACTCTCTCGATGTTTCGGCTATATAGAACATCGAGAGAGTACAATTTTGAGTTGAGTTTTTTGTTATATAGTTCATGTCAGTTCCGGATCAGGTGGTCCAACAGAGATAACCTGGGAAATGGTGAACCCTCCATAGCTGTCGGTATCAAGGGTATCTCTTTCATGTCCTCTGTAATTTGGGTCACAAACCCAAGCTTGAGGGACAATGTTATTTACTTAAAAATGACAACTTCCAACCTGACCATTTGAAATACTGCTGTCACTTTCCTATACTTGTGGTTGCTGCAAGTATACAAAGCTATCATTGAGCCAACCAGTTCACCCAGGGTGAAGTGGATATATCCAATATCAATTCTTCGATATTTCATGCATGATAGTGGCATCCATATGAACAGTGGTAATTAGGCTTCATGTGCACTCTGCATGTTCTTGTTGTACTTGCCACATGTATCCAAAATGAGTGAGGGCTCAAGAAGCATATGGATCCATTCTCTGTGAGCTCTTTCTCTCAGCATTGTATCTTAGGGCATCCACTAATTACCTGAGACACCAATTGGCAAAGATTATGGATTGCTATATAGGTCTACAAGCATGAGTCTGGGCTAGTGAACTAGACTAGAAACAAGACCATATTTAAAGCCTTAATAAACATATATGCAGGGTGAGTTAATCCTTTAAGATGACACTTCATCCATAATCCCTATTATTTTTAAGTAAGAATTCCTGGACTAATCCACATAACCATTAACAGTATTCATAAATTGTTAGTTTCTCTCCTCTTTGAGTTTCTTCCATCTGCAATCTAACAACTATCAACCTATAACATTAATAAAAAAATCAGACTCATTGCACTGCTAGCATATTATTTTTTGTAAAAGTAGCAAGATCCATGGTATTAAAAATAATAATATTTATCCAAGTATTTGATCATGCTTTTTACTGTTGGTGGAAGAAGCAAACTATATAGAGCTATATATATATATAGAGAGAGCTAGTAAAGAGCTATATATTTATATAGAACTAGTAAAGAGCTATATATTTATATAGAGCTAGTAAAGAGCTATATATTTATATAGAGCTAGTAAAGAGCTATATATTTAGTAAAGAGCTATATATTTATATAGAGCTAGTAAAGAGCTATATATTTATATAGAGCTAGTAAAGAGCTATATATTTAGTAAAGAGCTATATATTTATATAGAGCTAGTAAAGAGCTATATATTTATATAGAGCTAGTAAAGAGCTATATATTTATATAGAGCTAGTAAAGAGCTATATATTTATATAGAGCTAGTAAGGAGCTATATATTTAAGTTTTACAAGGTAAACAACTAGCAAGTAAATTGAAGTGCAAAGTAATTTTTAAACTTTGATTGCTAAAACAATTGCTGCTTGGAAAAAATACACACCCCTCAGGGGTTCACACAGGATTTACAGTTTGGGGGTGGGGGGGGGGGGGGGAACTCAAAACGTATGGCGTTTACGTGATGGGTGTGCATAAGCAAGCCCCAAGTAGGGGGGTTTAGAGACATGCCCCCTCCCTACCCCCCCCCCCCCCCCCCCCCCCCCCCTCCAGAATTTTTTTTGCAAAATCGATTCTCTCAGATTGATTCTGAGACATTTTGAGGGTACTTTCCTATAGTTAAAGTACTAGCACATGGACAGAACATTCTAGATTATGACACAGTTGCATCTTGCCACAGAATCTAATGACACAGTTGCATCTTGCCACAGAATCTACACTATTATAATTAGGAAAGCTAACCACAGAATAATAGCACATGGACAGAACATTCTAGATTATGACACCATTGCATCTTCCACAGAATCTACACTATTATAATTAGGAAAACTAACCACAGAATAATAGCACATGGACAGAACATTCTAGATTATGACACAATTGCATCTTGCCACAGACATGATTGAACTGTGACACAGAATATTCTAGATTTATTCGCAATTTTGTGCAAATGCTTCAGCTAGTACCATTCTGCAACTAAATACAACCCAGAGAAATACAAACCTACACAAATGGGAACTTTTTTACCAGTAAACAAGTGCGTGCTGGGTCTAGTAGAGATTCTGAGGACGATGAAGATGTAGTCCCATCTATGTCGACTAGTGATGCCTTGACTTCCACCAATTCCGAAGCATCAGTAGGTAGATCAGTGTGTTCCAAAGCACAGAAGAAGAAACTCTACAAAGCCAGGCTCAGCTACAGGAAGGAGTGGGAGCAGAAATATCCTTGGGTGTACTGCGATGATCCTAAGCAGGGCATGTTCTGCAAGCTCTGCCAGAAGCGAGGAAATGCACCTTCTACAGCTAGGGGTGCATGGACCACTTGGGGAATTCAGGATTGGAATCACGCTACTGAACAACTCGAGGAACACAGCCAGTCAAAATGGCACAGAGATGCTGTTATCCATGCTCGAATGGCAGAACAAGGAAAGGAGCAGAGCTGCTAAGGAGGCTGAAGAAAGGAGAGCAAAGAACAGAAACATAGTGTTTAAGCTTTTGAGATCAATATATTTTCTTGCCAAAAATCGCCTGCCCCTTACAACCACATTCGATCCCCTGGTCCAGTTGCAAATTGCAAATGGAGATGAACTTCTCCAGCAGCATGTCAAAGAGGGGCCACAAAATGCTCAGTACACATCCAAATTTTCTGCAGTGATGCTTTTAGAGGCCATCAATAGCTGGCTAGATAGGAAGCTAATTGAGAGCTTAAAATCAAGCCCATACTTCTCTGTGTTAGCTGATGAGTGTGTAGATATTAGTACTATAGAAGAGCTGTCCATCTGTTGTCGGTGGATTGTAAATGGAAAACCAGAGGAGCACTTCCTTACAGTGCTCCACATATGTGCCCAAGATGCTGCTACCATTTCAGATGCAATCAGCTCTTTCCTTGAGTCGAAGAACCTGGACTATCGTAAACTAATAGGCCAAGGTTATGATGGAGCAGCCACCTTTGCCAGACACAATGAAGTTCAAAAAAGGATGCGAACTCTAGCTGCACATTCCTTTTACATCCACTGTGCCTGCCACAGGCTTCAACTAGCAAGGATGCAAGCTGCTAACAGTGTTCCAGAGATCAAGAAGATGTTTGGAACTATGGAAAATATATGGAAGCTCTTCTTCTACTCACCCAAGAAAGCAGAATCTCTCAAAGCAGTCCAGTCTGTCCTCAAGCTACCTGAGCTTTAAGATTGTGAAGCCTAGTGATACCAGATGGCTCTCACATGAATGCTGTGTGTATGGGCTATTTACCGAGAGCTTCCTGCCCTTATCATCACCCTACAACAGCTGCATGAGACATCAAGTGATGCTGAAGCATATGGTATTGGTGCTCTCCTTGCTACTTACACAGGAGTTGCTAGTATCGTGTTCCTGTCAGAAGTTCTTGATATCCTGGCAAGGATGAATGTTTCGATAACGAGCATCTAAAGGACGAAAAAAGTCAGTGGTTGGGTTCAGTTGAGTCTGAAATATCTCTGTTGAAGGAAAAACATGATATAACACTCGGCACACATGGATCTGCACGAAGCCATTGGTCTTCTATCACAACCACAGCCGAGTATCGAACTCTAGTTGCAATTCCATACGTCGATTCCCTTCTTCTAAATATTAAGAGTCGATTTACTGATAAAGCCGTGAAGATTGTTACTGCCATGTCCATATTCAGTCCCTCCCTACTACCCGCTGAAGCATCCTTACCATCATAAGCAGCGAGCAAATCAAGATTCTTGCCGAGTTCTATGGAAAAGAAGCAGAGGTTGAGTATGTGGGGACGACTTACACCTCCCCTACATTGCTTAATGGCAATGAGCTTCTTTCAGAGTGGAAGATATTTAGACGGGCTTTGCTAGTGGAGAAAAAGGCAATAATGGAACATAAAGAAGAATCGGTATCTCCTAGCATGCAAGAAATCCTGGACGAGATGAACAAGTCACATACATACGGAGGAATTTTCCCTGAGACGTGGAGGCTATTGAACATTACAATGGCACTTCCTGTTAGCACACAGCAACAGTAGAGCATTCCTTTAGTCAAATGAAGTTGATTAAAAGTTGCCTATGCAGTCGTCTATCTGACTCGAACCTAGAACATTTAATGAAAATTTGTATAGAGGGTCCTCCATTGACCGATGTGGACTTTAATGCAATTCTCGACATTTTTAAACAGAAAAATAGAAGCATTTTACTTTAACTGAACTCACTGTATTGTAATTTTCACCATATCTTAGCTTATATATTAACAAAATTAATAAATCGTTCGTGCATAATTACTATAATTTTATTACTGTTGATCATCTTAGAATTTGCTATTGCTTCTACATTCCCTTCTCTGTGCTGCTCTTTTTTCCTGTTACTGTAATGTATTACATAAGAAATTTCATTTTTATTGTGAAAATTCAGGGGAGGCGGGGGAAAATCATTTTGGGGGGCTTCCCCCCTGTATGAAACCCTGCCCCTTATTCACTATCTTGAGCTTGTGGTTTATTGATTTTGTGCACACATAAATTATTGCAGTTGGACTCAGAGTTTATCTGCTCTGAATATCATGATCTATAAAAGGTAATAGGTGGCTTACACCATGTGAAGACTTGTATGAGTGCCAACACAAAATATAGCTAGTACACTGATTTTGATGTAAGTACATGTTAGCTTGACAATATTTAACACCGTTTATCCCAACATGTTAATACCACATTAATGAACTTTGTATTATGAGCAAACGATGGATTTGGACAATCCTTGGATTGTAGATAGTAATAATAATATATATATATACAAAATATATTTAGATATCATAAAATTAATGAATGTGATAATAGGGAAAGGATGGTGGGTCAGATGCTGTCATTTTTCAGGTCCATTCCTCTCGGGTTGGAGGGGTCCAGAGTGGAGATCCACCTTCTTCCCCTGGTCTTTCTCAGAATGGGTCATTCTTCCACAACTTCTCAATAATCATGACTGTCCGAAAGTACCTGGGGTTATTGAAGTGTGCTGCCATAGGTTTCTCTTGAGTTCTTTTGTGCACAATATCAGCTTATGGGTGTCTGTCTGCAATGGAGGGCTTGGCCCATCCCTTCTACATACTGCTGACCACATATTTTGCACTGCATCATGTAAATGACATTTACCGACTTACATGAAGCAGTCATCACTACACATACTGTGGCTTGTGAACTCAATAATCAGCTTCAAGTTGCATTCACTCGACGTTTCGACTAAATGCTCTAGCCTTCATCAGAAATAATGAGATGCTAAGGCTCATGTGAGCCTGCTATATACTGGTAGCTAGCTATCCACCACATGCCAGTACACACACTTAGCATAAGCACTGAATGCATAAGCACTGAATGTTAATAATAACAATAACAACATTAAAAAAAAAAAAATTAAAAAAAAATTATGAACGATAAATGAACGATAAATAAAAAATGTACATAAATAATTGTATACATATAAAAATAATAAAAATAATAAATAAAATAAAATAAAATAAAATAAATAATAATAATAATATATAATACACATAATAAATAAATAAAAATAAAAATGATAATGATAATGATAATAATATTAAATAAATAAAATGTGCTTCAGAGTAGCTCCCTAGCAGAAAGGAAAGTCCATTCCACAGTCTCAATTGAACCACTTACACTGGTGCTAGGCTGAAGTGCAATACCTCCTTCACTAGCAGTTCCTTCTGTCTTCTGGCCTGGTCCAAGATGGTGGCTTCCTCCCGCAAATAGGATGTCCATTATCCCATGCATGCTCAGCAATTGCAGACTTCTCTTTATTACACTTTCTACAGGCATCTTGATGTTCTTTCACTCTGGTCTCCAGTCTTCTGATGGTCTCCCCTATGTAGTATTTCCCACAGCTACAAGGGATATGGTACACAACACATGAGTGCATATTAGCTGTTAAAACATCCTTCACTCTGCTCAGTTGTGTCCTCAGAGTTCTTCCTGATCTGAAGACGACTATGATGTTGAACTTCCTGCAGACCATCCTCAAGTCTTAACTCAGCATAAGGAATCACTATCATAGGATCCTTCTTTTTAGATCCCTCATTCCTGTACTGGTTTACTCATCTTCCTTCTGCATTTAGATGTTTCCTCAGACGAAAGGTTGAAGGCTTGCGGATAACCGTTCTCTATGAAGACCTTATTCAAATGATGTTCTTCCGCTAGGGCTAGGGCTAGCTCTCTTTTGTCTCTATCATACAAGCTCTTCACCACTACTCTTTTGACATGGATAGGATGATGTGATCTATAATCAAGGTATTGGTTAGCATGTGTGAGTATTGTTGCAGTTAGCCTTCCATCTTCCTTCCTGTGTAGGTGCCAGTCCAGGAAGGGCACCAATCCATCCACTTCAAGCTAAGCATATAGAGCCTCTGGATATGCACGTTATAATTTTACTCTGTTGTTCATAGTAATGCAACAGGTACGTTCCCATTCGAGTAGCAGAAGTGGTAAGATTATCCAGATCCGGTATTAACTTCTCCCACTAAATGCACCAAATCCACACTAGGTATGCCTACCTTCAATACTGGTGTGGCAACTCTCCATTACCATTTTGCTTTCTTCAGTTGTCCTAACCTTCTTCCACACAGTCTTCCCATTTTAGAAGTAGTAGAGGGAATCCTTCAAAATGGATGCCTTCTTCTCAGTGTTTTTTTCTTGTTTTTAGCAAATTCTTTACGATAAAATAAATATCAGACCGCAAAACCCCGCACCCGAGTTGGGAAACAACTGATCTTAGGGAGGGGGGTACTATATCTCATTGTATTTTTGTCCGCAACTCCCTCCCCCCCTCCCCTTCCCCCCAAGACAGTTTGTGCGAGTAAACAATGCGGGGTGATGTACAGGAAATTCGGTAAAGGTCGACTTTACATGGTGGGGCGTAGATTAGTTACCATAGAAATGGCTCTACAGTTTGTCGCCTTCGGGTAGGCGTATCATGTGTACTTGAAACGGACCGGCTATGGCAGATACACTAACAGATAGCTTTTCTAGCATCATTGGCCTACCTGATCGATTGCACTCCAAATATGTTGCACTTGATATTTCTTGCACAACTAGATTGCCTCCTAGGAGAGACCGAGAAAGTAACAGTGAAGGTTAGTTAGTTAACTAGCTAGGAAATTGCATATCATAATGGTGCATTACTTATGTGCTGGTCATTTGGGTGCTTTGTATAACCTAGAAGTTCAGCGGTCACATGATGTTGATCATGAGCTAGCTGCTTTTAACCTTTGTTGAGGAGGAATGTGAGTCGGGGAGTATATGACTACTATAGTGAGATTCTTATCACTACTATAGTACAGTAGTGATGGTTAATGGTTAATTGGTGTATCTTGTGTCTTTACCTTTCTGGTGTGTGTGGTGTGTTTGGGAGTGGGGGGAGGGGGTGGGGGGGGGAGATTTGGGAACTCAAGGTTTCTCACTGCCACTATATATAGTGGTGTTAATTGTGGTCTGTGCAACCTGTCCACGTTGAGTAGAATCAGAACTCTGCTTATTGATGAGAAGAAGAGTCAGCTTTACAGTCCAAACAGAAAATAGATCTCTTGTCTCCATTTATGCCATCAGCTTCAAGGCTCCTCCCACACTGACATCAATTCCTTGTCACTCTATCCAATTAGAGCAGCCGATACTCACTCTGGCAGAGCAAATTATAATGTGCTAATTTCCCCAGACCCTTTCCTGAATGGGAAGGGTTGACAACACCAGGTAATATAAGCGATCCTTTACCTTCTTTATAACTTGGCCACAAAGGGGGCATGGATATATTATGTGGACATCTGCGGAAGAACCCTGTATATTCCTAGTAACTTGGTCATCCATGGATGACAAGGAATTGATGATGATAACACTGGACCACTTCAAAATCTTACCTTTGAAGGCCAAGAGAGGGGAAGTATCCATTTTTATCTCGGGATGTATGACAGTGCATTCATCAGAATTATATGATAACTTACAGGAAGGAAGGGTCTGTGCGTGGGTCTGTGTGTGTGTGCCGGGTTTATATGACTTGAGTCATGCATCTATAGTTATTCAGATTATGCTATTCCTGAAGTATCCATTTTTATCTCAGGATGAGGATGTATCAGGATGAGGATGTATGACAGTGCATTCATCAGAATTATATGATAACTTACAGGAAGGAAGGGTTTATATGACTTGAGTCATGCATCTAGAATTATTCAGATTCCTTTCCTCCTGATTGCACTCCAAGCAACTGGAAACTTGAATCTTTATCTTATTCTAGCAGTTAGCTGTGAGTTGCATAGGGTCAGTGGTGGCACAGGGGAGTTCAGAGAGGCATTGTCCCCCCCCCCCCCCCCCCCACCCACCCACCCTCAATTGGGGATGCCTCCCATTGGGGACTAGTCATCAGTGAAAAGCCAATTTTATGACAACGATTGAGAGAGTTCACTTTTTGCAGCTTTGCTGATGATCCAACCCATAACTTCTCCAAAATCATGTCTAATATGGCTCAGAAAGCTGCAAATACTGCAAGAACGGCCCTCTCAGACTCTCCCCCATCGGGCCTATGGCCTAGCGCCACCTCTGTGCACTAGGTACCTCATGAATTATATGTTCTGGTCACCACTTGTGAATCAAGATTGCCCAACATTTTTGTGGCTGCTCGTGATATAGATAATGAAATGTTGAGTTCCTGTCCTTACTGCTCCAAGTCCTGTACTATAGACCCTTACTGCTGCAAGTCCTGTACTATAGAGACAACAGACCCTTACTGCTGCAAGTCCTGTACTATAGAGACAACAGACCCTTACTGCTGCAAGTCCTGTACTATAGACCCTTACTGCTGCAAGTCCTGTACTATAGAGACAACAGACCCGTACTGCTCCAAGTCCTGTACTATAGAGACAACATACCCGTACTGCTGCAAGTCCTGTACTATAGAGACAACAGACCCTTACTGCTCCAAGTCCTGTACTATAGAGACAACAACTATAGAGACAACATACCCGTACTGCTGCAAGTCCTGTACTATAGAGACAACAGACCCTTACTGCTCCAAGTCCTGTACTATAGAGACAACAGACCCTTACTGCTGCAAGTCCTGTACTATAGAGACAACAGACCCTTACTGCTCCAAGTCCTGTACTATAGAGTCAACATTTTTTTCCCCTCCCTAATTATTTCTTTACTCCACTAAGTATTTCTTTACTCCTCTAATTATTTCTTTACTCCCCTAATTATTTCTTTACTCCCCTAATTATTTCTTTACTCCCCTAATTATTTCTTTACTCCAGTGTACTATTGGATCCATATAATTCTAATTCATCGTGACATCACACTATGCAATCTCTCCGTGCAGCAATCATAAAAGCGTTGAAGGCCCTTCAAGAGAAACTTCGCCAGCTGGAGCTTGAGAAAGATCTTACTTCAAGGAAGTTTGAACATTTGAAAGACCTTTCCCAGGGTAAGCAGTGCTAAGGACTGGTTTCCTCATGTGTTAGTACCATAGAGTATGCTGTTAGCACCCATGACTTACCTAGAGCATCTTATAGGTGGGCGTGTGCTTGGGGGGTTGTGTAAAGGAGCTTGCACTGGTTATTCTGAATTATGGATGCCACATTATTTGGCATTCACATGATCATTATTTGGCATTCACATGATCATTATTTGGCATTCACATGATCATTATTTGGCATTCACATGATCACTATTTGGCATTCACATGATCACTATTTGGCATTCACATGATCACTATTTGGCATTCACATGATCATTATTTGGCATTCACATGATCACTATTTGGCATTCACATGATCACTATTTGGCATTCACATGATCATTATTTGGCATTCACATGATCACTATTTGGCATTCACATGATCATTATTTGGCATTCACATGATCATTATTTGGCATTCACATGATCATTATTTGGCATTCACATGATCATTATTTGGCATTCACATGATCATTATTTGGCATTCACATGATCACTATTTGGCATTTACATGATCATTATTTGGCATTCACAAGATCATTATTTGGCATTCACATGATCATTATTTGGCATTCACATGATCACTATTTGGCATTCACATGATCATTATTTGGCATTCACATGATCATTATTTGGCATTCACATGATCACTATTTGGCATTCACATGATCACTATTTGGCATTCACACCACTTAAAATAAATGAATAAGAGCTAAAAGGTTATCTGATTGGTTGTAGGTCTACCAGGGTACACTCTCTTCCGTTCTTCTTGGACAAGTTATTGCTTGTTTAACATTAAACAACAGAAAAGCATTTTTGTTCTCCTCATTCCTCATTTGTATAAGACAATGGTAAAAAAAAATGCAACAAGAATTTATGATCATTATTTGGCATTCACATGATCACTATTTGGCATTCACATGATCACTATTTGGCATTCACATGATCATTATTTGGCATTCACATGATCACTATTTGGCATTCACATGATCATTATTTGGCATTCACATGATCATTATTTGGCATTCACATGATCATTATTTGGCATTCACATGATCATTATTTGGCATTCACATGATCATTATTTGGCATTCACATGATCACTATTTGGCATTTACATGATCATTATTTGGCATTCACAAGATCATTATTTGGCATTCACATGATCATTATTTGGCATTCACATGATCACTATTCGGCATTCACATGATCACTATTTGGCATTCACATGATCATTATTTGGCATTCACATGATCATTATTTGGCATTCACATGATCACTATTTGGCATTCACATGATCAGTATTTGGCATTCACATGATCACTATTTGGCATTCACATGATCACTATTTGGCATTCACATGATCACTATTTGGCATTCACATGATCATTATTTGGCATTCACATGATCACTATTTGGCATTCACATGATCACTATTTGGCATTCACATGATCACTATTTGGCATTCACATGATCACTATTTGGCATTCACATGATCATTATTTGGCATTCACATGATCATTATTTGGCATTCACATGATCATTATTTGGCATTCACATGATCACTATTTGGCATTCACATGATCACTATTTGGCATTCACATGATCACTATTTGGCATTCACATGATCACTATTTGGCATTCACATGATCACTATTTGGCATTCACATGATCACTATTTGGCATTCACATGATCACTATTTGGCATTCACATGATCACTATTTGGCATTCACATGATCACTATTTGGCATTCACATGATCACTATTTGGCATTCACATGATCACTATTTGGCATTCACATGATCACTATTTGGCATTCACATGATCACTATTTGGCATTCACATGATCACTATTTGGCATTCACATGATCACTATTTGGCATTCACATGATCACTATTTGGCATTCACATGATCACTATTTGGCATTCACATGATCACTATTTGGCATTCACATGATCACTATTTGGCATTCACATGATCATTATTTGGCATTCACATGATCATTATTTGGCATTCACATGATCACTATTTGGTATTCACATGATCATTATTTGGCATTCACATGATCACTATTTGGCATTCACATGATCATTATTTGGCATTCACATGATCATTATTTGGCATTCACATGATCATTATTTGGCATTCACATGATCATTATTTGGCATTCACATGATCATTATTTGGCATTCACATGATCATTATTTGGCATTCACATGATCACTATTTGACATCACATGATCACTATGGGGTTGCAATGGATTTAGCTATAGCTCCAGAAGAGAATTTTGCTAGTTGTTTTAATGGAGCATGGGGAGAGATAACGCGTTGAGGATTAACTAACAAGTCAAGGATAACTGGGTCACAACTTGGACTGGCACTGTCTTGCTCTAGGCATGCAGCACTACATGTGAAGCAAGAATTCTTCGCAGGGTGTGGGTTGGCATGGCATGCAAGACATGATACAGAGTCAAATTCAGTCTGCCCAGACTATGTATTTATATACATATGTAGAGTGAATAAAAATTGTTGAGAAGGTGATTTTAATGTTATTATGTCATCTGAGAGTTCATTGAGAGTATATATTTATGTTTCAAATGATCCACTCTGTTACCCCTAGCCCTTGGCTTGCCCTGGTTCTTCCCTAGCCCTACCCTTGGCTGCCATGGTTCTTCCCAAGCCATAGCCCTACCCTTGTTGCCATGGTTCTTCCCTAGCCCTACCCTTGTTGCCATGGTTCTTCCCTAGCCCTACCCTTGTTGCCATAGTCCTTCCCTAGCCCCTAGTCCTAGCCCTTGGCTTGCCCTGGTTCTTCCCAAGCCCTAGCCCTAGCCCTCGGGCTCTTCCCTAGCCCTATCCCTACCCTTGTTGCCATGGTTCTTCCCAAGCCCTAGCCCTACCCTTGTTGCCATGGTTCTTCCCTAGCCCTAGCCCACTACCCTTGTTGCCATGGTTCTTCCCAAGCCCTAGCCCTACCCTTGTTGCCATGGTTCTTCCCAAGCCCTACCCTTGGCTTACCATGGTTCTGCCATAGCAGTCCACTGCTATTGTGGGTGCCTGCATTTTTTTTCTTCCTAAAGAGAGTGGAAATCAAAGCGCAGAGAATCATTCTGTTGCTCAGCTGTACCGTAGCTTCTTCCAGTCCAGCGGTGTAGCTACAACTTAGCCAACCTGTATGTGGTGTAGCTACAGCTTAGCCTGCCGGTGTGTGGTGTAGCTACAGCTTAGCCTGCCTGTGTGTGGTGTAGCTATAGCTTAGCCTGCCTGTGTGTGGTGTAGCTACAGCTTAGCCTGCCTGTGTGTGGTGTAGCTACAGCTTAGCCTGCCTGTGTCTGGTGTAGCTACAGCTTAGTCTGCCTGTGTGTGGTGTAGCTACAGCTTAGCCTGCCTCTGTGTGGTGTAGCTACAGCTTAGCCTGCCTGTATGTGGTGTAGCTACAGCTTAGCCTGCCTGTGTGTGGTGTAGCTACAGCTTAGCCTGCCTGTGTGTGGTGTGGCTACAGCTTAGTCTGCCTGTGTGTGGTGTAGCTACAGCTTAGTCTGCCTGTGTGTGGTGTAGCTACAGCTTAGCCTGCCTGTGTGTGGTGTGGCTACAGCTTAGTCTGCCTGTGTGTGGTGTAGCTACAGCTTAGCCTGCCTGTGTGTGGTGTGGCTACAGCTTAGCCTGCCTGTGTGTGGTGTGGCTACAGCTTAGCCTGCCTGTGTGTGGTGTAGCTACAGCTTAGCCTGCCTGTGTGTGGTGTAGCTACAGCTTAGCCTGCCTGTGTGTGGTGTGGCTACAGCTTAGCCTGCCTGTGTGGTGTAGCTACAGCTTAGCCTGCCTGTGTGTGGTGTAGCTACAGCTTAGTCTGCCTGTGTGTGGTGTAGCTACAGCTTAGCCTGCCTGTATGTGGTGTAGCTACAGCTTAGCCTGCATGTGTGTGGTGTACATAGCTACAGCTTAGCCTGCCTGTGTGTGGTGTAGCTACAGCTTAGCCTGCCTCTGTGTGGTGTAGCTACAGCTTAGCCTGCCTGTGTGTGGTGTAGCTACAGCTTAGCCTGCCTGTGTGTGGTGTAGCTACAGCTTAGTCTGCCTGTGTGGTGTAGCCTCTGTGTGGTGTAGCTACAGCTTAGCCTGCCTGTGTGTGGTGTAGCTACAGCTTAGCCTGCCTGTGTGTGGTGTAGCTACAGCTTAGCCTGCCTCTGTGTGGTGTAGCTACAGCTTAGCCTGCCTCTGTGTGGTGTAGCTACAGCTTAGCCTGCCTCTGTGTGGTGTAGCTACAGCTTAGCCTGCCTCTGTGTGGTGTAGCTACAGCTTAGCCTGCCTGTGTGTGGTGTAGCTACAGCTTAGCCTGCCTGTGTGTGGTGTAGCTACAGCTTAGTCTGCCTCTGTGTGGTGTAGCTACAGCTTAGCCTGCCTGTGTGTGGTGTAGCTACAGCTTAGCCTGCCTGTGTGTGGTGTAGCTACAGCTTAGTCTGCCTGTGTGTGGTGTAGCTACAGCTTAGCCTGCCTGTGTGTGGTGTAGCTACAGCTTAGTCTGCCTGTGTGTGGTGTGGCTACAGCTTAGCCTGCCTGTGTGTGGTGTGGCTACAGCTTAGTCTGCCTGTGTGTGGTGTAGCTACAGCTTAGCCTGCCTGTGTGTGGTGTGGCTACAGCTTAGCCTGCCTGTGTGTGGTGTAGCTACAGCTTAGCCTGCCTGTGTGTGGTGTGGCTACAGCTTAGCCTGCCTGTGTGTGGTGTAGCTACAGCTTAGCCTGCCTGTGTGTGGTGTAGCTACAGCTTAGCCTGCCTGTGTGTGGTGTGGCTACAGCTTAGTCTGCCTGTGTGTGGTGTAGCTACAGCTTAGTCTGCCTGTGTGTGGTGTAGCTACAGCTTAGCCTGCCTGTGTGTGGTGTAGCTACAGCTTAGCCTGCCTGTGTGTGGTGTAGCTACAGCTTAGCCTGCCTGTGTGTGGTGTGGCTACAGCTTAGTCTGCCTGTGTGTGGTGTAGCTACAGCTTAGTCTGCCTGTGTGTGGTGTAGCTACAGCTTAGCCTGCCTGTGTGTGGTGTAGCTACAGCTTAGCCTGCCTGTGTGTGGTGTAGCTACATGCCTGTGTGTGGTGTAGCTACAGCTTAGCCTGCCTGTGTGTGGTGTGGCTACAGCTTAGCCTGCCTGTGTGTGGTGTGGCTACAGCTTAGCCTGCCTGTGTGTGGTGTAGCTACAGCTTAGCCTGCCTGTGTGTGGTGTAGCTACAGCTTAGTCTGCCTGTGTGTGGTGTGGCTACAGCTTAGCCTGCCTGTGTGTGGTGTAGCTACAGCTTAGTCTGCCTGTGTGTGGTGTAGCAACAGCTTAGTCTGCCTGTGAGTTCCATTTGAAATCAAGAAATATTATGGTACCAAGTACACTTTATATGCACAAAAACCAACAATATACTACAGTGTAAGTAGAGTTGGACCCATGACTTTGTGACTTATATAACCCAGCAAGTATGGTAATTTCCGCCAACATTGGTCTCTCGTGCTACTCCATGTTATTTTGCACATGTGATATTATTATCCTAAATCCTATTTACTTGAATTCTAGATGCTGGACTGTTCTCACTAGCAACTCCGCCTACAGGGACCAGACCACTTCCACAATTCCCTAAGAGGTCCCCTGCTAATAAGTCAACACAATTAACTAGTAGGCACAAATGTGAACTTATATCTGAGAGAGATGCTGGAGTGCTCTCTCCAACTCCTCCGCCTACAGGGACCAGACCACTTCCACAATTCCCTAAGAGTTCCTCTGCTAATAAGTCGACACAAGTAACTAGTAGGCAAAAATGTGAACTTATATCTGAGAGAGATGCTGGAGTGCTCTCTCCAACACCTCCACCTATAGGGACCAGACCACTTCCACAATTCCCTAAGAGTTCCTCTGCTAATAAGTCGACACAAGTAACTAGTAGGCACAAATGTGAACTTATATCTGAGAGAGATGCTGGAGTGCTCTCTCCAACACCTCTGCCTATAGGACCCAAGCTACTTCAACAATTCCCACTTAGGAGTTCCTCTAATAAGCCAGCTTCAATATCTCGTAGACACAAGTGCACATCTGCAAGCAGTCCTGCTGCTGTTGCTACTACTTCTGTAAGTTCTCATATAATTCTGATGAATGCACTGTCATACATCTTGAGAGTACACTTGTTAGAGTCTCCAACCACAAGAGACCTAACAGATACCAACCTTGGTAATCGCTGCCACCAGAGTCTCTCCCTAACTTCTTCTAGCTAAACCCCAAGCTTGACAAAAGAGTTTTAGATCTTAAGTAGCTTATATTAAAACAACAGTCGAGTAGCAGAATATGAAGATAGGATGAGACTAAGCCTGGACTGCAGATGGGTTTATATACCCTTCAGCCCGGCTTTCACAGCTTATGGTGTTGATAACAGTGTGAGAGTAGTAGAATTACTGTATGTCTCTACAGGACTTATCTAAGAGTATGAGATGATATCATGATTGTCCTATGTGTTGATAGTCTGAGATCATGAGTTCTAGCTCTATTTATAAATTCTATCTAGCTCTATTTATAAATTCTATTTATAGTTTGATCTTTGCAGGGATCCTCTGCAGCCCATCAGGCCTGAGGCCTGATAACACTCAGTTGATATAAATAGGTACTTCCCCTTCCTCTTGGCCTTCAAAGGTTTAGAGAAGATTTTGAAGGCGGCCAGTCAATTCCTTGTCATCCATGTTACTAGAGATATCCAGGGTTCATCTGTGGATATCCACATATATCCATGCCCCCTCTGTCAGTGGATGTCCAAGTTACTAGGGTTCATCCTCAGATATCCACATATATCCATGCCCCCTCTTTCAGAATATCTGCAGATGGCCAAGTTACTAAGGATATCCAGGGTTCATCCACGGATGTCCAAGTTACTAGGGATATCCAGGGCTCATCCTCAGATATCCACATATATCCATGCCCCCTCTGTCAGAATATCTGCGGATGGCCAAGTTACTATGGATATCCATTCATCCATGGATGGCTACTAGGGATATCCAGGGCTCATCCGCAAATACTTGGAAGAGGAGGCATGGGGGTTATGTGGACATCCAGGATATCCCTAGTAACTTGGCCATCCATGGATGACGAAGGTGATGACACAAGACTGGATATATAGGTGGAATGTGTTATACATTTTTAATAATGACAATAATGAACAATAATGAGGTACAGTATTTAAAACCTGATGTTGAAGTTTGTAGTGTTCTGCTAGCTGTTTAGAACTCACACACACAAGAATCTACCACCCTTATTCAAAGGCTTCAAATAATAGAGAAACTCTGCTGTTTCACACACACAACAAGACCTACCCTTATTCAAAGGCTTCAAATAATAGAAACTCTGCTGTTTCACACACAAAACAAGACCTTCTACCCTTATTCAAAGGATAGAATCTCTCTGATTACACTACGATTGCATGTCTTATATAGAGACAGGAAATTAATGAGCCTCAATGTAGACACAAGTATCTCAACAAAGTTTTCCAACAGTTTTGAGTTATGAAGCCAAACTTGTTCTTCAAGTATGCAAGCACATCTACAGACTGTATGTACTTCAATAGTCATGCAAAACATTCTGTGATCATAAGAACTTTCTTCCAATCAGAAGCCTTTTTATACTCCTTCACCAATACTCCTTCACCAATAATTGTTATCACTGTTGTACTGTAGGTGTGAAGATTGCCAGGTCAGATGGCTAGTGTAAATAATACGTTTGTGTCAGATGGATTTGGCCAATGTATGACCAATTTCTTTGTTCCCCTCACCCGTCTAAAATATGAACGATGGGGAGTTGAATGGTATTCTATAATTCTGCCTAAAATTAACCTTAGAAGCGTCAAGCTTTTTGTCATTTTGGTAAACTTCAACAGAAAAAATGGCAGCTTGAGCTATGTAGTTCTTACTGCCACACTTCTGTGTGGTTGGACTTCAGTTGGAGCTGTGCATTTCATTGCTAGTTTTACTAAGTGAGCCTGTCAAGCCAAAATTGATCTGGGGTCTAGGGACTAATGTATACCTAATTGTGTAAAAAGTACATTTAAGCTGCTCAGTGCTGTTGGGTGCCTAGGAACTGAACTCCCACCAAAGCAGGGCCTGGGCCCTCACAGCTATAGGTTCCTAGTGTATACCAGCTCTCCATGAAGTGGGGATTAGCAGCTTGGCTCTGTGCAGGGCATAGGCACCCACCAACAGCAGGCACTTCATGGCTAGGGCAGGGAAAGGGCTAGGAGCTAGAGTCAGAAGCCAGGCCAGGCAAGGGCTAGGAGCTAGAGTTAGCCAAGGCAAGGAGCTAGAGTTAGTCAGGGCAAGGGCTAGGAGCTAGAGTTAGCCAGGGCAAGGGCTAGGAGCTAGAGTTAGCCAAGGCAAGCAAGGGCTAGGAACTAGAGTCAGGGGCCAGGCAAGGAGCTAGAGTTAGCCAAGGCTAGGGCTAGGAGCTAGAGTTAGCCAAGGCAAGCAAGGGCTAGGAACTAGAGTCAGGGGCCAGGCAAGGAGCTAGAGTTAGCCAAGGCAAGGGCTAGGAGCTAGAGTTAGCCAAGGCAAGCAAGGGCTAGGAACTAGAGTCAGGGGCCAGGCAAGGAGCTAGAGTTAGCCAAGGCAAGGGCTAGGAGCTAGAGTTAGCCAGGGAAAGGGCTAGGAGCTAGAGTTAGCCAGGGCAAGGGCTAGGAGCTAGAGTTAGCCAAGGCAAGCAAGGGCTAGGAGCTAGAGTCAGGGGCCAAGCAAGGCAAGGGCTAGGAGCTAGAGTTAGCCAAGGCAAGGGCTAGGAGCTAGAGTTAGCCAGCTAGAGTCAGAGCTAGGGCCAGGAATAGATTTGGGACAGAAATATTCTCTGGGTGGAGCAATTTCTGCCCTGTACTATTTTAATTTTAAGACAAGGCAATCTATTATAAAACACACTTTCAATATTTGCAGGGTGTGGCCAGAGGTAAAATTGACCACCATTTGTCTGTGGGGTGTGGCAAACATTATCACTTGAATTACAAAGATCTTCCATTTATCATTGGAGTGGTAAGTGAAGGATTTACAAACACTATCCCTAAGTTCTGTGTCCATAGTTATTTCTTGTGCTATATTCATCATTATACTACCGACCTGAAAAATGGGTGTGGTCTTGCTACATGGACTGGCCTGCTTATGGGAACTGGTAGTAGTTCTAAGTGATGCACCCTGCATTGTGTAGATTCACGTGGTCATTGTGTGTATGATATGTGTGTATGATAGGAATGGAATTTGCAAGTTCAGTCGAGCCAGCGTTAGGTGAGATGATATGTTCTTGTCCATCCAGTGCCTCTGCTGTAGCTGTTCTTATTCTTCTCAGCTTCACAGAAACTATCATTATCTTCAGCTTCATCCAAGTGTGCAGTGTGCATGATTCTTCATCACTAGCCTTCTCATCCATTTTCTACGTGTAGCTCTACATCACGTGCAATGGATGCCCGCTACAGGGAGTGCACTTGTTATGTGTATCCATCCTAGCTCTACATCACATGCGGTGGATGCTCGCTACAGGGAGTGCACTTGTTATGTGTATCCATCCTAGCTCTACATCACATGCGGTGGATGCTCGCTACAGGGAGTGCACTTGTTATATCCATCCTAGCTCTACATCACATGCGGTGGATGCTCGCTACAGGGAGGGCACTTGTTATGTGTATCCATCCTAGCTCTACATCACATGCGGTGGATGCTCGCTACAGGGAGTGCACTTGTTATATCCATCCTAGCTCTACATCACATGCGGTGGATGCTCGCTACAGGGAGTGCACTTGTTATGTGTATCCATCCTAGCTCTACATCACATGCGGTGGATGCTCGCTACAGGGAGTGCACTTGTTATGTGTATCCATCCTAGCTCTACATCACATGCGGTGGATGCTCACTACAGGGAGTGCACTTTCCATCCTAGCTCTACATCACATGCGGTGGATGCTCGCTACAGGGAGGGCACTTGTTATGTGTACCCATCCTAGCTCTACATCACATGCGGTGGATGCTCGCTACAGGGAGTGCACTTTCCATCCTAGCTCTACATCACATGCGGTGGATGCTCGCTACAGGGAGGGCACTTGTTATGTGTATCAACTAGCTCTATATCATCACATACAGTGATACACAGAGGCATTTGCTACATACTTCACAGTGTCATGATAGTGTGCGTGATTTTAGAGTTGCATGTAATGCACATTATTTATCATCACATGATTATTTGATGATGTTAAGTGCGCTGTGTGGCCAAGTACAATAGCGTAGAGAATTTTAAGAATTCCATTAAAGTGGTCTTCATATGCTGAGAAGATGTTCTCTAACTAGAGGTTTACAATGCTACTGTGTCTGTCTGCCTATGCGCACATGCTTATCAATGTATGTCTTTTAAAAGAAAGGAAAGGAAGGAGGGGGAAGGGGGGGGGGGGGGGGGGAATTGGGACCACATGTATACTTTCATTAGTCGATAGCCAGTTGGAAATATTTGATACCCACATATCCTGTTACAAGTTTTAAGGACCTGTTAATTTGTTCTTATGGTCAGTTACAAGTTCACTTATTAGATCTAGACACCTCTGCACTTGCTATGTATAAACAATTAGACCTCATGACCAATAGAATCCAAAGAATCTCATAAACCCTCGAGCCTTTTATCATTGCACTTAACGTGAATGTTGTGTCTCAATGTAGAGTGTGCCTCCAGTTCAGGTTCTGAATACTGTGTCTCAATGTAGAGTGTGCCTCCAGTTCAGGTTCTGAATGTTGTGTCTCAATGTAGAGTGTGTCTCCAGTTCAGGTTCTGAATGATGTGTCCCAATGTAGAGTGTGCCTCCAGTTCAGGTTCTGAATGTTGTGTCTCAATGTAGAGTGTGCCTCCAGTTCAGGTTCTGAATACTGTGTCCCAATGTAGAGTGTGCCTCCAGTTCAGGTTCTGAATGCCGTGTCTCAATGTAGAGTGTGCCTCCAGTTCAGGTTCTGAATGCTGTGTATCAATGTAGAGTGTGCCTCCAGTTCAGGTTCTGAATGTTGTGTATCAATGTAGAGTGTGCCTCCAGTTCAGGTTCTGAATGTTGTGTCTCAATGTAGAGTGTGTCTCCAGTTCAGGTTCTGAATGATGTGTCTCAATGTAGAGTGTGCCTCCAGTTCAGGTTCTGAATGTTGTGTCTCAATGTAGAGTGTGCCTCCAGTTCAGGTTCTGAATGCTGTGTATCAATGTAGAGTGTGCCTCCAGTTCAGGTTCTGAATGCCGTGTCTCAATGTAGAGTGTGCCTCCAGTTCAGGTTGTGAAGCCGTGTCTCAATGTAGAGTTTGAACCATACTTGAAGGCGTTGCTAGCTGGCTGAACTGTGGGCCATGAAGAAGAGTAAAGGAGAGAACTGGGGAGATTTTGACGACTAGCTTAACTTACATCACTAGTTGACAAAGCTTACCCTGATTTCCAGGAGGCTCAAGAACAACTGGCTCAAAACATCTATCTCAAACAGCTGGATCACCCACAAGTGGCGTTCGGAGTAAAACAGAAGAACCCATGTGCCTCCAGTTCAGGTTCTGAATGCCGTGTCTCAATGTAGAGTGTGTCTCCAGTTCAGGTTCTGAATGTTGTGTCTCAATGTAGAGTGTGCCTCCAGTTCAGGTTCTGAATGTTGTGTCTCAATGTAGAGTGTGCCTCCAGTTCAGGTTCTGAATACTGTGTCTCAATGTAGAGTGTGCCTTCACTTCAGGTTCTGAATGCCGTGTCTCAATGTAGAGTGTGCCTCCAGTTCAGGTTCTGAATGATGTGTCTCAATGTAGAGTGTGCCTCCAGTTCAGGTTCCCAATTCTCTGTCTCAATGTAGAGTGTGCCTCCAGTTCAGGTTCTGAATGTTGTGTCTCAATGTAGAGTGTGCCTCCAGTTCAGGTTCTGAATTCTGTGTCCCAATGTAGAGTGTGCCTCCAGTTCAGGTTCTGAATGCCGTGTCTCAATGTAGAGTGTGCCTCCAGTTCAGGTTCTGAATGCCGTGTCTCAATGTAGAGTGTGCCTCCAGTTCAGGTTCTGAATGCTGTGAGGGTCGGATGCAGCCATTCGGACGCCAACGACCGCGGCGCGAGGTGTAACCCGCCGACTCAATGTAGAGTGTGTCTCCAGTTCAGGTTCTGAATGCCGTGTCTCAATGTAGAGTGTGCCTCCAGTTCAGGTTCTGAATGCCGTGTCTCAATGTAGAGTGTGCCTCCAGTTCAGGTTCTGAATGTTGTGTCTCAATGTAGAGTGTGCCTCCAGTTCAGGTTCTGAATGCTGTGTCCCAATGTAGAGTGTGCCTCCAGTTCAGGTTCTGAATGTTGTGTCTCAATGTAGAGTGTGCCTCCAGTTCAGGTTCTGAATGTTGTGTCTCAATGTAGAGTGTGCCTCCAGTTCAGGTTCTGAATGCCGTGTCTCAATGTAGAGTGTGCCTCCAGTTCAGGTTCTGAATGCCGTGTCTCAATGTAGAGTATGCCTCCAGTTCAGGTTCTGAATGTTGTGTCTCAATGTAGAGTGTGCCTCCAGTTCAGGTTCTGAATGCCGTGTCTCAATGTAGAGTGTGCCTCCAGTTCAGGTTCTGAATACTGTGTCTCAATGTAGAGTGTGCCTCCAGTTCAGGTTCTGAATACTGTGTCTCAATGTAGAGTATGCCTCCAGTTCAGGTTCTGAATACTGTGTCTCAATGTAGAGTGTGCCTCCAGTTCAGGTTCTGAATGTTGTGTCTCAATGTAGAGTGTGCCTCCAGTTCAGGTTCTGAATGATGTGTCTCAATGTAGAGTGTGCCTCCAGTTCAGGTTCTGAATGTTGTGTCTCAATGTAGAGTGTGCCTCCAGTTCAGGTTCTGAATGCTGTGTATCAATGTAGAGTGTGCCTCCAGTTCAGGTTCTGAATGCCGTGTCTCAATGTAGAGTTTGAACCATACTTGAAGGCGTTGCTAGCTGGCTGAACTGTGGGCCATGAAGAAGAGTAAAGGAGAGAACTGGGGAGATTTTGACGACTAGCTTAACTTACATCACTAGTTGACAAAGCTTACCCTGATTTCCAGGAGGCTCAAGAACAACTGGCTCAAAACATCTATCTCAAACAGCTGGATCACCCACAAGTGGCGTTCGGAGTAAAACAGAAGAACCCATGTGCCTCCAGTTCAGGTTCTGAATGCCGTGTCTCAATGTAGAGTGTGCCTCCAGTTCAGGTTCTGAATGCCGTGTCTCAATGTAGAGTGTGCCTCCAGTTCAGGTTCTGAATGCCGTGTCTCAATGTAGAGTGTGCCTCCAGTTCAGGTTCTGAATGCTATGTCCCAATGTAGAGTGTGCCTCCAGTTCAGGTTCTGAATACTGTGTCTCAATGTAGAGTGTGCCTCCAGTTCAGGTTCTGAATACTGTGTCACAATGTAGAGTGTGCATCCAGGACCCACCTTGTTTTACCTCGTGCTGTGCCTACATGAAGGAGAGTGAAATATCTGCCAGTGTGTGTTTATAGAATTGTGAATTTTCTATTTTTGCTGTGAGTGCATTTTTGCTGTGAGTGCTGTGAGTGCAGAATTTTTTCATAACAACAACAACAACAACAACAAAACAATGCAGAGCATATTTTGCTGTCACAATACATTGAAAAATCTTCTCCTTCTCAAACCCAGCAAACCAGATCTGCTCATCCATCTTACACATGAGGACCAGCGCTTCAATCGTGATGATATAGGGCTGGAGCTGCCCATTGCTGGGTCGCACCATTAAGACTATTTATATGAAGCCATGCCCATTCATTATCTGTGTGATGTGTAACTCTGCTTATGCATACTAGCATTCAGACAGATCATGAATCATGCGTGCATTTTGTGTGAAACACATTGCCAGTGAGTTGCATTGCCAGTGAGTATAAATGTGTTGCATTGCCAGTGAGTATAAATGTGTTGCATTGCCAGTGAGTATAAATGTGTTGCATTGCCAGTGAGTATAAATGTGTTGCATTGCCAGTGAGTATAAATGTGTTGCATTGCCAGTGAGTATAAATGTGTTGCATTGTCAGTGAGTATAAATGTGTTGCATTGCCAGTGAGTATAAATGTGTTGCATTGCCAGTGAGTATAAATGTGTTGCATTGCCAGTGAGTAAAAATGTGTTGCATTGTCAGTGAGTATAAATGTGTTGCATTGCCAGTGAGTATAAATGTGTTGCATTGCCAGGGAGTATAAATGTGTTGCATTGCGAGTGAGTATAAATGTGTTGCATTGCCAGTGAGTATACATTGCCAGTGAGTATAAATCCATTGCCTTGCAGACTAGCCAATGGTGTCCCTAGTGAGGTTGACTGACTATACAGCATGGATCCTGTGTCAGACTATCCCTAGTGAGGTTGACTGACTGTACAACGTGGATTCTGTGTCAGACACTCAAACAGTGTCCCTAGAATGTATATCCAAACACTCTCAAAGAACTCTCAGTTGACATAATAACATTACAATAACCTTCTCAATAATAAATTGTATTCTCTCGACATTTCGACTAGATGCTCTAGCCATTGATTATTGAGAAGGTTATCGTAATTATATCTATACAGTACTCTTAGTCCTAGACAGCTAGAAAAACCCTTGCCCTAGAATAGCCTTAACCTAAACCTGGCTCAACCAAGATATCTAATCAGTTACCATCACTAGGGACATCGTGGGACAGTCCCAAGTATCCCAGGATATCCTGGGAACGTGGTAGTATGTGACTTTGTGTATGAAGTTGTACAAATCACGTCTGTGCATCGGTAAGGTATTATTGCTCGTATGATTTTGTGGTGTACCGTACACTTTGTTGTTGTATCGCAGAGTGCCACACCTTCTCATTCCTTGTTTGCCAATTATCAGCATATGCTGCACCTGCTGAAGTGTCATGGGCCCATGTGCAGGCTGCTGCCTTGCAATTACGAACACCTGGTGGACCCCTCTAACAAACAGTACGAGACTTTGGTAGAGCTTTCTGCTCTGCTCACTAATTTACAAGATGAAGTTCGAAAGTTGAGCAGGTAAGCTTTTTTAAACAAAACAAAATCCATACTAACAATTGTTTATTCAAATTATAGTGGCTATCAGCATTTGTCACCTAAACGGAATCAGTGTGAAGATCGCTTGACAAGGAAAGAGCATCATCAGCTAAAAACAACGACGAATAAACTGAGATCGAAGTCCAATGAGATGGCTGAATTCTGTCGGCAGTCTGTTTCCAGCAGAGCAGAGTGTCCTGTGTGTGCATGCATTTGTGACATGCATATCAACGATACGTCAGCCCTGCAGCAGCAAAGGCAATTGTTAAAAACATTTAAGCAAGTCCAGAAAACTTTGCAAAGTGATGATCTCCACTGGCAATGATGAGGAACTGAACGTGATTTTGTCATCAATTTTTGTGACAATGTATTGGAAAGCAGTGCTATTGTGAATAACTAGCAGTCACTATCACTTCAACAATAAGTGGGGAAGGCTGTAGGTTGGGGAAGACTGACTTCATTTCCTCCGAGAATTTTGAATTCAAATGCTGATTTGTTGAATGAATGTGATTTACAATGCTTACAGCAGAGAGTGAAGCACTTAAATGAGACATATAATTTTAAAAGCTGTGTTTATTCGAGCCTTAAATCCAGATTCTAGCTCGGATTTTACCTTATCCATTCGTGTCTAAACACTAACTTTAGCTAACCCACGTAAATAGGCGGTAATTGAAGATTTCGCATTGAAATTGAGTAACTTAAGTTCTGAAGGTTGTTGTTGTTGTTGTTTCTCCCACCCACCCACCCACCCCGCCCCAATTTGCAAAACCAAGATCCTGTGTGGAATATTTGTGTGGAGTCAGAATATTTTTATCTGGGATTAAAAAGTTCTGATAAACTTCTCAATCTGCGACTTCTTGTCACAATAAAACTCTCAGGCTGGCAATTGCATGCTCTTCTGTTCTTGATAGTTGTGATTTGAGTGAAGAAACCATGAAAGAACTTTTGTGCAGCCATGCACAGGATTGGACTTCTTCACTTTCTAGAGAAGATTTAATGTCTCTATCTATGACACTTCATTTGGCCTTAGTTGTAGAACATGGAGTGACTCATACTAATGCAGCTAACTTGATAAGTACTCTCATTGGCAGAAGTGAGCGAACAGTGCGAGAGTGGAAGTACACCTTTTTCCATAATGGTGGCAGTTTCTCTGACAGTAAACATGGTGGATATCGGAGGGAAGGAGTATTATAGAATGAAGAACTAAATGAAGCTGCTTCAGATTATGTACGGGATAATGTCATAGTGAAAGGCTGACCAAATTTGACGTCCATTTCTTTTTGTCATTGGGTAAATGAATGTCTATTACCCAATAGTATTCTTGACTCAGGATACCCAAGAGTATAAACTGCACGAGCATGGCTATACAAACTTGGATTCCTTGTTGATGGACAAAAAAAGGAGTGTATGTATATAGACGGACACGAAAGGGTTGATATAGTGAATTATAGACAAAAATTTCTCCGTGAAATGGTAGCAGGTGGTTTCTTGATCAAGGACTTAGCTCCAAGTGAGGAAGCCAAGGATGCTTTTCCTGATGACATTGGTTCACCACCTCCAGAGCGTACGGTAAAGAATATCTTCATCTTTCATGATGAATCCACATTTAATGGCAATGACGATGAGTCCCTACAGTGGGGTCGACCCGAAAGCCAGGTCATTCGTTCTAAGAGTTGGGGTTCCGGTATTATGGTATCAGACTCAGTAATGATGACTATCTCTGTTTAACTCCATCTGAATATGATGCAATGAAACAGAGTGACCCTAGTATCTGCATGGGATCAAGAACCCTCCTTGAATGTGGAGAGGCTCGTGATGGTTATTGGATAAGCAATAAATTTATGAAGCAAATGGGTCAAAATAGCAGAGGACCAGAGTGGTTGTCATGGCCTATGCAGATGACTCTCTTAATGTTCACCGTATGAATGCCAAGGAAGGAGGCTCTCAACCACTGATGCATGACACAATAATAGCATATTTCAATTACTAAAGTAGTGAAAAAGCCCACAGGGGAGAGAGTTTCTATACCCCGAAGAATGATCGATGTATTGCAACAGAGAGAAAAGTATCATTCTAAAATGAAGGTGGATGATATGCGAAAAGAATTATCCAGTCATCCAGATTTTGTCAATGAAAAAAATTATTTCTTCATAGCCGTGGTCATGCTTGTCACTTAATTCCTAAATATCATTGTGAGCTTAATCCGATAGAACACTGTTGGGCACAAGCAAAGCGTCATACCAGGGCCTATTGCAATTGCAACATTATTGGGCTTCGTCGTAATATAATACCTGGTCTTGATAGTGTTCGCTCAAGAAAATATTCAAAATTATTTCAGACGAATTCGAAATGACATGTTTGGATATCTACTTGGGCACCAAGCTGGTAAAGGATTAGAAGAACCAATTCGGATATCTACATATGACACCACTGTTAATAAATATGATGTTTTCTTTGCTATTATACTACTACAGTACTATAATATACTAAGACTAAAAGCATTTTCATGATGTAGTTACAGATGTGGTAAAAGGTGTGTCATTTTGATAGTATTACAAACTAATGTGTTAATATTTCTAGAGAGCTTCAGGGTACTTCACATTACTTCCAAATTTGGAGGTCTGGGTCATAAGTGTGTGGGAGTAGTTACAAGAAGTAGAGGCATGGCCAGCAATTTGATCATAATTTGCATACGTAATGGTTACCATGGTAACATAATAATGAAAAGGGTCTGCCAGAGATATTCCAGGAATAAACCCACAATTGATTACAATAAGATATAGAGTACACATTTCAATGGCTTTTGTGCACCGTACTGGTTCTTGTCCACAATGTACACTTCATATATTTTCAATGGGAGAGAGTATTAATTCACCCATCAAACATCCCAAACTACACCTACATACATAACCACAAGTGGGTCAATTGACGAAAGCACCCACCAAAACTAAAGTATCCTGCAACTGCAGTTATGTACAACTTGAACCAAGTGCATGCAGAGCAGCAGAACACCAAATCACTCATTCTCTACATCAAGGGGCCTGTTATCTTTCCTTCCTTCTCCCTGCATCTTGAATATTTTGGCAGGTTGCACTGTCAACAAAGTATAATAATAGTTTCGAGTAGTCTTGGTAGACTTCCAGGCATGTCCATGGGTACATTGCTCTCTTCTTGTCAAAGGATTGTTCACCAGCAACGCTTGATGAACTATATTCACAATGCATTATGTTAATCTCGGATTCTGAGTGCACTATGGCTAAGGTAAGAGATCTCTGTTTGGGCCAAAGATACATTGGTACCACAGAGGCAAAGAGAGGGGAAAAAGGGGGGGGGCTGCTTTTGAATGGTAGTAAGCTCAATAGCTTCACTGCTACCCTGGAGGAATGAGTTAGGCAGCAATGGTGTCTCAGCGCAACATCTCTTCACTAGTGCACTCTCTAATTAACAGTCTTGATTGCTCACAGTTATGAGTTACCGCGTGACAGTCACGCACGTGCGAGCCAGAGCGCCATGCCACAAGTATTAAAGGACGCACGATTTTATTCGTAGGCCTCAGGACAATTAAGTAGGAGGAGACTATAGTCCAGGAACGCTGTGGGTAAACTCCGTCGAGCGAACTCGTTACTCGGCCTCTTACAACTGGAGAAGGGGACGGCTACCGAAACTACTTCATGTTTGAGTGAGTTTGAATTGCACAACTCGTATTAGGGTCTGACTCTGCCGTGACCATGCTATATTCTTGGAAAGATAGGTAGTGGTGTGCAGAACTTATTGTCGGCGTTAAAAACTGTGGTTTAGTCTTTCACATTCTGTGCTATGGTCCTGATTTATATACCAAAATGTAGTATGCTTTCTGGTGGTAGTTTGTTTTTTTTGCCATATCTTTTGGAACTGCAAGTAGTTGAATGTGAAGTAAGGTCAGTGCACCAAATCCGTTATGTAAATAACTTAACACCAGCATCAGTGAATGGCTATAGCAACTGTGTTTGATAGAGCTGTAACACTACAACTTGATGCATTATTCCTGGAAGGCTAGAGCATCTAGTCGAAAGAGAATACAGTTTCTAGTTGATTATTGAGAAAGTGATTGTGAGATTTTTTAAATATGTATTTAAAGCCGAGTGAATGGGGCCTAAAAAAATACTTGTGGTTAGGACTTTGGAGCTCCATAGATTCTGCATGCTTTACTGTATGAACTTGATATATAGCTCAAATGGTAGATCTATCTGTGTGCTCTCTTTCGATAATAAAAAGTTGCCTATAAAGTTACATGCAGCCAAAGTGGGAGCCTTCAAAATCTGTTTGCATGAGCTTTTGGTGGTTGTGTTTTTGTTTGGAAAGTGCTAGCCAGTGTTATATGTGTCTAGAGTAAGCCCTACTCTACAAACCTAGCTAGACTAAACCAGACTAATTAGGCAAGCAGAATCTATGGAGCTCCAAAGTCCTAACCACAAATCACACTTTCCAGACATGCTCAGCACTCCTCCCTCCTTAAGAAATAGATGCACAGACAGTAAAGTAGGGACAGTTCATTTTAATCACATTCAAGCATGGATTCACCTTGTCTAGGATTTCGAGATGATGATTGACTCTCATCTTCAGGACTGCCAAGTGGGGGGTTATATCAGCAACTCTCCTAGATGTGGGCTTACTGAGTTGATAGGTCATCTCCAAGCCTAGACGAGATGTGAATGTGATTGTGTGAATGTGATTGTTTTGAAACTAAGTTGATTATTGTAGATGCACCTTATTATAGATACACCAATGCACTAAGATCACATCTCATTACAGTGGAATTCTCTTATCCATGTGTCAAGTTAAACATCTGCTCATTTGAAATAATTGGGAGTAATTGTCTCTTGATCACCACATCACTTAGCCCTAGCTCTAGTACTTCATGTTGGAAATAAGCATCCACTGATGTGCTGATGATGACAACAACAACAAAAGACGACAACAACAATAAAAGATGCATGAAAGGATGCAAGCCGGGGGACCTTGTGGTCCCATTGTTAAAGATGGCCCTGAGCTCTTCCGGTATAACAGCTAGGAGAACGTAATGGAACCCTATTACTGGATATTGAGTCCTAATTCCTCTTCTCACCAGATCATTATCATCAATAATGTTTTTAATACGCTTTAGATGTTGTTGATCCCTTCAGTAACAGGTTCAAGATTTTTTGGTGGTTCCATGGAACCTTTCCCCCCCCCCCTCTTCCCTTCTTCTTGACAGTCTACAGTGATTATTCATTTATGGTCTAACATTATCATTGACAGTCTATGTGGATTTTCTATGGACTAACATTGTCATATCATTTCGGTTTTCAGCTAAATTTCTTTGCCTCGGTATAAAGCAATCACGCAGTCCAATTTCTTATCCCATTTTCGTGCAACTCGTGCCCCTTAGGCAACTCGTGCCCCTTAGCGGCCTTAGTGTAGCGATTCAGTGAAGGATCTGGCTCATACTTCATCATTCATAAATCCATTTTCAAAATCCAATGTCTGCCACTGGTCCTGCATCATAAATTTGTCAAGGTATGAAAGCAATTGATGACAATGAACTCCTTTCATCCTTTTGAATTTGACCTTGGCCTGCATTAGATTTTGCAAGAGTGGTAACATGTTATTAACCCTCATGGTATAGCGCTCATCTTGGTCCAGTAGCAGTCAACGTGCTGGTTGTATTTGCACACCTGTGGTATAATCAACAAATTCCACTGACTAATTGACAATGCCATCTAAGCTACACTTCAGCATGAGGTTTAATTTGGAGCAGAATGGTTGCATTCCTCAGGTCTACACAGGTCGTATGTGCGGGTTTAATTTTATCTTGCTCAGGAAATTCCCTTCATGTTGCTTCAAAGATAGCATATACCAAGAGAGCATGAAAGAATGGGACCACAGAGGGTTTTTTTTTAGTAATTATTTATTTATTTATTTTATTAACAACTTGAACAAGTCAAAGTGGTTCATACCTTTTTCCAATTAAATATTGCAAACTTAGATTTTAGAGTGTGTGGAGGCATAATTCCAATGTGATATGCCTTAGCTCTAGCTCTATAGTCCTAGCCCAGATGGAAAAACTTACAAGGCAGCTTTTGACCTGTGATGGGTTGGGGGGGGGGGGGGGGGGGGTGCATGCATAATACAAAGACCTGTGGTGCTATGCATTTGCAACTACTGAACAGGAGAACCTCATTCAAACTCTATGGGTTGAATTAAACATGATTGTGTTCAGGAAATGAGTGTTGAGCAGCTGTTTTAAATATGCATGTATTTAAACAACCAGGAAGGTTGGGCAAAGTCTTGATCTTTTTTGAAGGAAAAAAACCGATCAAACTTGCAGCTGCTCTAAGAGACAACTGTTATGTCAGTTTAGTGCTAATGACATAAGATTGCTGCAGAGGTCATGAATATACAAATTTTGAAGAGGTGAGGGAGATAAACCTAGTGTCAGTGAATCACTCACAAGTGAGGGACTATGGGAGGGTCTGATTGTTGTAAGTATTTTACAATAACCATCAATCAACTTGAAATTGTATTCTCTCACGTTTAGACTGGATGCTCTAGCCTTCATCAGTATTATTGAGAAGGTTATTGTAAGGTTATCTGTAAATAGTTGTATGATTGATTTTGGGGACTAATTGATGTGGTAATAGGCACAAAGATTGACTTGATGTTCTAGGTAGTGGACCATGTAAGATGAGGTTCTATTGTACTTGTATGTCATGGCCACATTTTTAATTGATCCTATTAGGGAATCCTGCAATGAAGTGCCAGTCTTGCCATTGCTAAAGAAAATAGTTATGGGATGGCATACTAGCTGAACCATAAAGTACATAGACGATAAGTTCACTTTAGCAATTTGATTTAATTAAAGGCTACTGGTGAGCAGTATTGGAATTTTGGCAGCCTTTTAAGGTGATAACATATTTTTTTTACCTGCTCCATAGATTCTGCACACTTCACTCTATGAACTTGCTCAAACGATAGCTCTCTCTATGTGCTCTCTTTTGAAAATAAACAGTTGCATATGTAGCCATGCCCAAGTTACAGGAAGTCAAAGTTGAGGACCTCAAAACCTGCATGCACAAATTCCCAACTCTGAAAGTGCTATACTGTTGAAATTAGCTACTACTCCATACAATGAGTGTTTTCCTTAGGCGCTAAAACAAAAGAATGTGGTCAACCTCATGGGTTGAACATTAATTTTAGGAAATTGATTTTTAACCACCATTCATGACCACGTTCTTACGTTATGGCAACACTCATTGTTTAACTACTGATACTGGCTAGCTTCCAATTAGGAACTAGAACTGTTGGGAATTTGGGCATGCAGGTTTTGAGGTCCCTAAATTTTGACAGCCTGTAACTTGGGCACAGTCATACTTAAGCAACATTTTATCATCAAAAGAGAGTCAATTTCATAGGGTGAAGTGTGCAGAATATTTGGAGCTCTAAAGTCGGAATTACAGGCATTAAAAAAAAATAGTCCTTTTAACTGTATTTTGATGGAACCATCCCAGGGAAGAAATTGGACACAATGTGACACTTGTAATGCGCTGTTATGACCATTTAATGAGTGCGTCTATTCATTTCATGAGCTGCCTAGCTGCGCAAACTATTCGAGGGAGAGCTCCATTGTTTCGACATGACTAACACACATGTGCACAATAGTTGCACGAGATCACCGCTTCTCAAAAAGGTGGCAATTATTGTGTTTGTGCTCTAGCCATGCCTCTATTCTAGTTTTGTCTTCTTCATAGTCAGGTTCCTCGCTTGCAAAGGGATCATCATCGTCAGTATCTCCGATCTTTTCTATGGAGTTAGGTCATCTTGCTGGAGATTTGCTTCAGCACTTTCTACTACTTGTCTGGTCTTTAACCGATTAAACGCCGTAAGCGCCATATGGCGCGAGACCTTACATCCTTCGCCACACAAAAATATATAAAATGAACTGTTACGAGCTAACAGCCCCGGTTGGGTTCTGCACACGCCTAGTAGACTAGAGAACGTCACAAAAATGATTATTTCCGGTTGATGCATCGTGCAACAAAAATCCTGCGGTTGAACGCCATTTTTGTTGGTCGAGCTTTTTTTTTTTAACTGCTCAAAGATGCTCTCCTGTGAGGACGTTATTTCTCAACTTTTAGCCGACGATTCTGGCGATTCTGGGTCAGATTCATTTGGGGAAGAAGGTGAAGACATCTATGCATACCGAGGAAACACTCTGGATCCAGTTGCTCTAAGAGAAGAGGCGTGCTTGGATGGACTTCTCGATTGTAAGTTTCTTCTAACCTTAGCGCTTCATAGCCTTTGTTTACCATAGTCAACTGAGAGTGTACTATTGCCAAATACTAGCTTATTCTGTTGGTATTCCAAATTCAGACAGGATAGTTATAGAAAAAAAGTTATAGCTAAGAGTGTAGGTTGGAGTTGTTGATTTTCATTTGAATTTGAATTTACAAATGTTGACCACAAACTTGATATATATATCTTGTTTTTCCCACCCTCCCCACTACTTTTCCTACAGCATCAGATGATGAGAGTGGAGATGAGGCATCTATGACTCCTTTTGTTACATTGGAGGATGAGGAAGCCTTGCCTGAAGTCTACAGGGCGTAGGAACACGACTGGTGCTGGAGTTGTGCGAGGGAGAGGCGGGCGAGGGAGTACTGGCCGAGGGAGAGGCGGGCGAGGGAGTACTGGCCAAGGGGGAAGCAGCTCAAGTGGTAGTGGAGTCGTAAGTGTTGCTAGTGGTCCTCCAAAAGGTACTGGTAGTAGGCGGGCCAGAGGTTATAGGCGTGCGCGAGCATCTGGCACTGGTTCTGTCCGAGCATCTGGCACTGGTTCTGCCCAAGCATCTGGCACTGGTTCTAGGCTAACTGAGGTCACAGGTAAGTGGGAAATAAAGGAGCCAACTCCTTTGAAATTGGACTATACAGCAACAGCTGGTCCAACTTCTTCATTGCTTGGTGCATCAAGTACATTTTTAGATGCATTTTACCTTTTTTTTACTCTTGAAGTGTGGGAACTCCTAGTAGCAGAGACGAACAGTTACGTTTCTAGGATGGCTAGTCTCTCCAGGCCATGGGTAGATACTAATATAGAGGAAATGAAAGCTTTTGTAGGAATGTTGATAATAATGGGAGTTTCCACACTTCCATACTTAGAATTGTACTGGTCCACTAATCACTCGGATTTGTCTGGATCTTTGGTTCGTAAAGTAATGCCTAGGACTCGGTTTTTGGAGCTAATGCGTTATGTACATGTAAATTCTATTGATGGTTTGTTGGTTACAAAGGGTAACCTGAATTATGATCGGCTTTATAAGGTAAGGAAGTTATTAGATTTGATTACTCCTAAGTTTGAGAGTGAATATACTTTGCATCAAGAGCTTAGTATTGATGAAGCTATGATTCCCTTTCAAGGTAGGCTTGGCTTCAAACAGTATATGAAGGACAAACCAATAAAATGGGGGATAAAAGTGTTTGTCCTTTGTGATGCTAGGAATGGGTACATTTATCGGTTGCAGATTTATACAGGTAAGAACGTGGAAGTAGCTGATAAAACTGGTTTGTGTAGTAGAGTTGTTTTAGATTTGTTAGAAGGATTAGAACATAAGAACTTCCATGTGTACATGGACAATTATTATACTAGTCCTAATTTATTTCAAACGCTTACAAGTAAAGGCTTTGGTGCATGTGGTACAGCTAGGTATACTAGGAGGAACTTTCCTCCAGATTTAGTAGTAACAAAAGCTTCGATTAGAAATAGAGGTTATTATGATTATAGGTCTAATGGTGCACTCCTGGCTTTAGTTTGGGTAGATAAACGGTCAATCTACATGATAACTAATATACATCCCGCGGAAAATAATTTAGTACCTCCTACTGTAAAAAGGCGCAAAATTGATGGTTCTAGAGAGGATCTGCCATGTCCCCCATGTTTGCCTGATTATCAGTCATTCATGAGAGGTGTGGACAGAGCAGATCAGAGAATAGCCCTAGCCCTAGCCCTACTATAATTTGGGTAGAAAGTCTAGGAGATGGTGGAAAAGGGTTTTTTCGTATTACTATAATTTGGGTAGAAAGTCTAGGAGATGGTGGAAAAGGGTTTTTTCGTATTTGATAGAAGCTTGTTTATTGAATTCATTTATTTTGTTTTCTTCTGTCCGAGCTCCAATATCAGTAAGGAAGGGTAATTATCTAGAAGCTAGGATTGTTCTAGCTAAATCTTTGATTGGTTCTTTCTCTTCTCGGCAGCGTGCAGGTCAACGTTGTAGTCAGGCAAATAGTCAGCTAGATCGCCTCAATTTAAAACTAGGTCATTTCCCACAGTGCTGTGCAAAGAAGCGCTGTGTAGTTTGCATTTGTAAAGGTTACAGGCATGAGGCAAGGTCCCAGTGTTGTTTTTGTAAGGTTCCTTTGTGTGGTGGATCAACAGGCCGTGACTGTTTTCGTAAATACCATACCTTGGTGGACTATCAGTAATGTTTATGCACCCCCTGCTCCTTTCTGTGCTTCTCTCTTGTTCCCTGCTCCTTCGTCTACTTCTCTCTTGTTCCCTGCCCCTTCGTCTACTTCTGTCTTGTTCCCTGCCCCTTCGTCTACTTCTCTCGTTCCCTGTCCCTTCGTCTACTTCTCTCGTCTCTCCAGTATTCAAGTGTTATTCTTATCCTGGTATCTCATGTTTGTGTAGAATAAAAACATGGTGAAATATCATGCCGGAGACCAAGCAAGCTATACCCAAGACTGAGCAAGTTCTACTCTACCCGTGACAGCAAGACCGGAGCTCTACCCAAGACACTCCCTTACATAATTGTGTTTTATATTATGGTTTTATTCTAGTATGTGTTAGCATTTTCACTCTCTTATAATTTGTTTTTTGTATTATTATTTGTTAGCATTTTGATGGGGAAAACAACCCACTGGCTTTGCATATGGTAGAGGGTTTGTAAATAGATGCTCCATCTTGTGTTGGCATTATAATGTGTGTATAATAGTGTGAAAATATGAAAATATTCACCCCCAAGAAGATGACAAGGTTTTATAATGCTGGTTAGTTCTGCCCAGTTGGTAAGGAAGGCTCGATTTTTTTACAGGAAGTAGAGCTATCATGTGGCTTAATATGACCCAAGTTTCATGGGTGGAGTCCCTGCAGAACGGAAGATATAAAAATAATAAGTAAAATACCTCGTTAATTCATGAATAATTTGCCCGCGGGTACTAGGAATACGGCGTGTAATCGGTTAAACAATGGATGCTTTCATCGTGTGACCATCTGTCTCAACTGACTTTTGAAGGATTTGATTATCACTTCAGTGGTGACAGATTGCCGAGCTTTCTTCCCCCACACCAGACAGCATTTTCTCTGGAGCTTTCAAACGTCCTGATGGGTGTGGTCTAATTGAGGGTGCGTTCTAATTCTTTCAAATTAGAAATGGTGTGCTGACTAATTGGGAGTGTGTTCTTTTCAAGGGCGCATTCTATTCAAGGATGCATGCATTCTATTCAACGACGTGTTCTATTCAAGGACATATTTTATCATTCTATTCTAGGGTACATTTTAATTGAGGAAATTGAGGAAAATAGGTATGTCAATAGAACACTTCCATGAGTGTGTGGGGTTTATTTTAATTTATTTAATTTGAATGAAATTCCAGTTTGGAATTCAAACAAATTAGTTTGTAAAACCTAATATCTTGCGGTTGAAGAATCCCTCTATTACACATTAAACAAATTACCTTTTTATTGTACTTTTTCTCTAGTCTTATACAGTCATACATATTTGGTGCAGGTTTAAAAGGAGGTAATATTTGAGATGGAACGGTTCAGTCAACTTGGGAAAACTGGAATGAAACTCTCGGCTTTAAGTTTAGGTGGAGCTATGTATGGGAATGTATATGGAAAGTTTGAGAAACGATCTGCGATTGCCAGCTTAAATTATGCTCTTGATCAAGGAATAAACTATATAGATACTGCTCCATGGTATGGGCAAGGAAAATCAGAGGAATTTATTGGAGGAGCTCTTCAAGGTATTCCACGGAGCAGATATTTCATTGGAACAAAGGTCGGACGATATGAAAGAAGCATTCCTTTGATGTTTGATTTCAGTGCTGACAAGTGCTTGGAGTCGGCAGAGAAGAGCTTAAAAAATCTTGGTTTGGAATATGTTGACATTCTGCAGGTTCATGACATCGAGTTTGCACCCTCAGTTGATATCATAATCAATGAAACTTTACCAGCATTGGAGAAACTAAAGCAGCGTGGCTTATGTCGAAAGATCGGCATAACAGGATATAATCTATCAATACTGAGAGATGTCGCTGAGAACAGTCATGTCATCATTGACTCCGTATTGAGTTATAGTCGCCTTACATTAATCGATGACTCATTGAGTGCAGCATTCAAATACTTCCTATCCAGAGGTATTGGGATTATTAATGCATCCCCTATTGCAATGGGATTGCTTTCACCAAACTGTGAGATACGAGACTGGCATCCTTCGAGTGAAGAAATTAAAGCAGCGTCTATTGAAGCAGGAGAGTACTGCTCCAAGAGAGGAGTTGATATATCTCGCCTAGCTCTCAAGTTTTCAGCCAGCTTCAAAATGGTATTATTATACACATTAGTTTGTTGTATGTACACAAATATTCCACTAGGACAGCTCCCTGTATTCATGTTGCACTTCCATCTCTCAGTGAAGTGGGGGGAAAAGGAGAAAAAACAATGAAGAAGTACACTGAGGGGAGGTTTATTATAGTAACTTTTCTTTCACTCTAATTAAGAATAGCTATAATTATATTTTTTGCATATTTGTATTTGTCACAGTTTGATTGATTCCTCACCAAAGGCCTGCACCATTCTCAAATCCCCATATTAAAAATATATATATTTAACAAATTAACAACTTGTCCACATGTGCAAGATGTGGTACCATAAACTGTACCAAGTGCCAACCCTCTCCCCCTCCTCGTCCCCTCACACCCCACCATACACGGCCCAGCAGGCTATTTGGGGAGGGGGGGAGGGGGGGAAAATGAACACAGTTTGGCTACTTTTTGGTGGGTTTTTAAAAAACTAAACTAGCTACCATGCTAGTTGAAGTTTTCTGAAAAGGTGTCTGTGTGTGTGTGTGAAAGTGTGCGCGTGCATGCATGTTTCACATCATCTATCGCCTGTGATATTAATGTTTGTTATCAGGTGAGTACTACAATTGTTGGTATGCTGGATAAAGAGATAATTGCCAAAAATATCGAGGCTCTTCATCGGCCATTGGATGATGTGGAAATAGAAGTGCAAGCATACGTCAGGGGGCTCTTTTCAAAGTTAAAGAGACGAAACTGGGAAGGTATTGAAGTGGATCGATATTGGAATTCAATGAGGAAGAATATTTAACAACTATCTTCATAGATATTTCATTTTTAAGTTTTTGTTGTTAGTGTATATACCATAATCATTGTCAGTATATCAACACTTCATTTAATATACTTCATTTACTTAATATATAAATAAATATGTGCTGTATATCTAACTACATTCAAGTCAAGTACTCATGAATTCCCTTCAAGGAGGAGTTATATATATAACATCAAATCTTTTTAAAAATGTGCTTTCTAAGACCTGTACCTTTTATATATAATGGAAATAATACGTGTTAGTAAAAAGATGGGGGTTATTTAAAATTAGAGGAGGAAGTACATTATTCTGTAAATGAAGGCAAAAAAAAAAAGTTGACCCATCACCATATTCTACCACCATTAATAATTATTCTACTCGTAATTAACGGTTGAGTTCGATGTTGAGGTTCTCAACCATTGGGGAGATCATTGTTGGTTGCCTTGCTCCAGCGACGCATCCATAATGGTCACCCTCTTCAAAGTCGTGCAACATTCCTGTGTTTTACTGAAATCAAACAATCAAACAATAAGTTTGAACAAAAAGATACAAAACGTTTGAAATTAATGTAAAAATCGACAAAATTATCTTGTGGGGGGGGGGGGGGGGGGGTTGTACTTTTTCAAGGGGTGACCTCTCCAAAGAGTCTTGGTACATTAGAAAATTTATATTCTATATGTAGACCAATTAAGTTGGAGTTTTATCTTGTAACAGAGTACTTGAGCTACCCACAAAACATGAACCTATTGATGTTCTGCTCTGGGAGAGAGCTTCACAGAGATGAACAACCTCATTTGTTTTGTCTTTCATTCACTTACCTACCTGCCCCTCATGTTAAAAGCCCATTAAAAAGCTCTATCTTTTGCAAAACAAATTCAGGTCTTATATAGAAAGACGTTTTTTGAGATATCTGACTAAGTTCTTAAAAGGGAGACTAGATGCTCTAGCCTTCGTCAGGAATAATGACTAGATGCTCTAGCCTTCGTCAGGAATAATGACTAGATGCTCTAGCCTTCGTCAGGAATAATGACTAGATGCTCTAGCCTTCGTCAGGAATAATGACTAGATGCTCTAGCCTTCGTCAGCAATAATGACTAGATGCTCTAGCCTTCGTCAGGAATAATGACTAGATGCTCTAGCCTTCGTCAGGAATAATGACTAGATGCTCTAGCCTTCGTCAGGAATAATGACTAGATGCTCTAGCCTTCGTCAGGAATAATGACTAGATGCTCTAGCCTTCGTCAGGAATAATGACTAGATGCTCTAGCCTTCGTCAGCAATAATGACTAGATGCTCTAGCCTTCGTCAGGAATAATGACTAGATGCTCAGCCTTCGTCAGGAATAATGACTAGATGCTCTAGCCTTCGTCAGGAATAATGACTAGATGCTCTAGCCTTCGTCAGGAATAATGACTAGATGCTCTAGCCTTCGTCAGGAATAATGACTAGATGCTCTAGCCTTCGTCAGGAATAATGATTAGATGCTCTAGCCTTCGTCAGGAATAATGACTAGATGCTCTAGCCTTCGTCAGGAATAATGACTAGATGCTCTAGCCTTCATCAGGAATAATGATTAGATGCTCTAGCCTTCATCAGGAATAATGATTAGATGCTCTAGCCTTCATCAGGAATAATGACTAGATGCTCTAGCCTTCATCAGGAATAATGACTTGATGCTCTAGCTTTCATCAGGAATAATGAGACTTAAAAAAAATAATCTGGAGCCAAAGTCAAATGTTTTGAATGAATCTTGCCTTATTTGTTTTGAGGTTTAATAAACAATTTTGTGGCATTTCAGTGAAGCACAGTCTAATTAGAGTACTCCTAAGATCATAATCTGAGACTCCGTCACACGAGTCACATTTTTCTAGGAAGCCGTATACGAAGCCAGTTGACAATTTTTGCAAGGTGAGTTTTTAAGCTGTTGGCTAGTGTATCAAACTAATTTTCCACGTGGTAGTTTGTTTTCTCCTGATATAGAGACTTGAGACAAATTGAGAGAAGTGTGAGATGATGTAGAGAAATCGGGTTTATGTCGGTCACGCGAGTCACACACTCTGAGATGGTCTAGTGCTTTAAAGAAAAGTCGAAGAAAAGTTATTTTTGGTGTCAATATAGAGGATCCTAATCAACAAAAAATTAAAATTGTATATCAGCTTAGTTTAAATGAGTGGTGCCATGTAATTAGCATTGTTGTCACACGAGTCACAAATGGAATGGCCGTGACCACCTCTAGTTGTGTCCATGTGACCTCTCACCTCACTGTGTGACAACACCTCAATGCCCCTCCCCCCATCAGGTTGCGTCGCATCACTTCGAAGCATCTCACAATATCAACCGGTCGTGCCACATTGCTTCAAACTATTTGACTTTCACCCAGAATTACGAACTCCACCCATTAATTTTGAACCTTCAACCCGTATATGACTTGTGGGATACAGCCAAATGCCAGGAAAGTCCCGCACTGCCTCCATCGACCTTTATGCTTTCATTTCTTCCTTAAAAGAAGAACTTTTTGGGGGGATAAACCCAATTAAAGCACATCAGCATGTCTCGACCGGCGCGTAGCAACCGGAGCTCGAATAGAAATCCGGTCTATTCGAGTGAAGCGACATGGCACCATACTCGCAGTATCACAAAAGTGCTGAGTCGCCTCGCTAGTGGGAGTGGCCTCTAAGAGGTCACCCGTTTCACACCACATCTCCACTTAATTAAAAACCATAGATCTGCACTTAGCCGTGGTGTTTGCATTTTATTGCCTAGGCAACCATGCAAAGTGAGCACACACGCACCATGTCTTTGTGGGAGCTGCTCACTGCTCAGGCTGGTTGTAAGTTCGATATCCTGGTCGAGATAAAAGACCTTGTCTTGAAGGCATGCAATGGATGTATTCCTTGAAGAGTGTGATTCCCTCGGAGCTGATGTGTCCCCATCAAATCTTCCTGTCCTCTGGATTGTCCACTTCAGACCGACCTGAAACAGACGTCATTGAGCTCAAGAGTAGCGTCCACTTCAGACCGACCTGAAACAGACGCCTGCGCTCAAGAGTAGAACATGCGCCATCTTTTCTGAATGGCTTAAGAGTTGTTTTGTCTCTGCATGGAAGTGCTGAGGGTTAGTGTTGGGGGAGGGAGGGAGGGAGGGAGGGAGAGGGGGGCGCATATTTTTGTTCGACGTTGTTGTTCAAAGGTTGGTTGTCACGCTTGCGCGAACATTTGGGATCACCGTCCAATTACCGTCCAGTGTTCACGCTGACCTGCTGCCATCATTAGTCTCAGTTGCATGTTTCCTGGGGAGGAGTAATGGAGAAGAAGAAGCTGGTTTTGATTTTCAGGAGCCGGCATGAAGCAGCTGAAATGCCTAGAGAAGTGCGAGAACAGATAGTGAGGGGGAACCCGGAGCAGTGGGAGGGAACCCGGAGAAGTGGGAGAGGTCCCGGAGCAGTGGGAGGGAACCCGGAGAAGTGGGAGGGGTCCCGGAGCAGTGGGAGGGAACCCGGAGCAGTGGGAGGGAACCCGGAGCAGTGGGAGGGAACCCGGAGCAGTGGGAGGGAATCCGGAGAAGTGGGAAGGGTCCCAGAGCAGTGGGAGGGGAACCTGGAGCAGTGGGAGGGGAACCCGGAGCAGTGGGAGGGGACCCGGAGCAGTGGGAGGGGAACCTGGAGCAGTGGGAGGGAACCCGGAGCAGTGGGAGGTCACCCGGAGCAGTGGGAGGTCACCCGGAGCAGTGGGAGGGAACCCGGAGCAGTGGGAGGTCACCCGGAGCAGTGGGAGGGGACCCGGAGCAGTGGGAGGGGAACCGGAGCAGCAAGGCTGAGAGGAAGGTACCACTCAGGTGTTCCAGATAGCGGTAACTAGAGCTAGATGTGGGAGGAGTGAGCGTTCCAGGAGGAAGCAAGATGAACAACAAGAGCAAGGTCTAGAGTAGCGAGGATGCAGCCGCATGCCCGGAGGCAGAGGAGAACCCTTGGGCAGCCACAACAATGGACAGCAATGTTTAGACAGAAGAAGACGCTCATATATATGTTCAAGAGATGCCTAAGGACATGGCTGGAGAACTGCCTTGTATGCCAGAGCATATAATTTGCTCTCAATGAACTCTTTGGTGGGCATAGTATAGATAATCACTTGTTCAATAGCAACTTAAAATTTTACTCTTTGTCAGGCCTTCATCAAGAGTAGTTTATCGAGTAAGTCATGACATAGAACGTGTTGGTTGGCTGGTTGGTTGGTTGTTGGGAAGCTATTGCTATGCAGTATTCTCCCCAGGATTTTTGTAAGGGATGTTGGCATGTCATCAGGGGGGGGGGGGGGGGGGGAGTAGCGGACTAATAAACCATGATGGGCTGTGTTTTGGGGTCTTGTATTCATTACTGTGTTTACAGGTTGCAGGAGACACTGGACTAGACATAATATTGTTACATGTAAAAAGCTATGAATCAGTACAGTATCATGCAACAAGCAGCACATAATACAATTGACTACATATTCTATAAATTATACTGTAGCCTGAATGCTCAAATTATAATAGTAAATATAATTATCTTGAGTGGGTGAAGTAACTGTTGTGTACTGTTTACATGACGATTCTGGAAGAAATGTTTTCATAAACACCAAGAGAAGACTCTTTAGGTGTAAAGTTGAGTGCTAATGACATCTCCTAGACACTGCACCATCGCCCCAAATCCAAGTCAGCTACCATAACACTTGCTCTTCACATGCTTCACTAAGCTCCGCCTTGTTAGAGTCGTGCGAGGCAAGTTGGTCCATGTCGCTCGGCCGATGGTGACCTTACCAGGCCTATGACTATATTATCAGCAGAGTGAGCACGTCACACCTTACCCATCGGATACTCCAACTCTATCATCCAGGGAAAGTTCAACTTCCATTTTTTAATCAATGCCAGCCTTCCTGTGCTTGTGTGGGCCCTGCTAGGAGCACCCTCGTCTAGACGTCTACGCTTCAGTAAGTCTCACTCGAGAGAGACGGGAGCTGCCGTGGAGCTCAACTGCTGCCATTTTTTCACCAACCACACCCACAATACGAATAAATGAAATTCTATTGCGTCATCAGTTTGATAAAAATAAATTAATCTTGAACTGCAATAGTGCAACGTTTGGCGTATCGGTCAACACGTCTTCAACTTCAAAGGGATATTGGATCGCTTAAATTCTCTGGGGAGAACACTGCTATGATTGATCTAATAAGTGTAACTTTACCAACTGTTCCAGTGAAAGTTTGTCGTCACAGATTTGGTAATTTATTAAGACCCCTGAAAGTTTACGAGAATGGTTAGCAGCAGATACAATTACTTCACATGTAGGAGGTAGGAATTCCTCGCCTAGAGAACTTCCTGGCGGTCATTTTGAGTTGGATATGCGAGCCAACCCGAACTCTGACATTGTGCTAATTGGCTCGAAATGACACACCACACTCCTAAAAGAACATGACATCTCTGAAGACCTTGATGCTTACCGACTTTTCTCTCCAGAAGCCCCTCCCTCGTCCTTAACACACACGCATAAAGCTGCAAAGTGCGAGTGGAAATCCTCACCAACCTCTCGAGAGAGAGAGAGAGAGGTGCTCCAAGCCTGGCGGTGCAGATGCAGCGTATGGTCTTTGCTCAATCCAACTGTGATTGAAGCTGGTCTTGCATCCAATCAACATGCAGTCGAGTGCCACTTAGGAGAAGTTCATCATGCTTTTGGTCAGGTGGTGGAAGATCTCTCCCAAGTTGGCAGAGCTGTGTTTACAGAGGATCCTTTCTGACGTCCATGCCACGAGTCTCCCTAGTGACCGCAATGGCATCGCCAGATTGTCCAGGAGAAGCTAGACCCCTCCTCACCTCCTCTGCGTACAAACATGTCTACTTCATTACACATGACGAATCATTTTCACTATGCCATCTCAAATGTTGACATGATGCACACAAACACACAAATATATGTGAACACACAAACACACAAATATATGTGAACACACAAATACATGCACACACTCATACCACATGCACACACTCATACCACATGCACACAAACACACAAACATACGTGAACACACAAACACATGCACACACTCATACCACATGCACACACACACTCATACACATGCACACAAACACACACACACAAACATACGTGCACACACAACAAATTGGTTTGAGCAATCCATAAATGAAGATTTCTCTATCCAAACTTATCATGTGCCCAATTAAGAGAAACTCTGACATGATGTCTTTGACGATGTCCTCTGCTGCGTGCGTAGTCTGGAGTCATGTTTGAAATCATTACGTATTGCAAACTATTGCCGAGAACTGCATTTTTTTAAAGCCCCTTCTTGCACCCCTTGAGTTGAGTCACTTCCTGGCCAGCGACTGCAAGCACGGAAAGCTGTTATCGAGAGCAGCAAGGTTGTCGGGTAAGGCCACATTTTGTTAGCGTGTTGCCGAACCGGAACTAGAATGTTTGTGTTAGTGACGATGCTCCCTTGAGGTTTAGCTTCAGCATGACGATGCTCGGCTGATGCTAGCAAGAGTATCTACATGTCCATTAAATCCACAGCCGAGGTGACCTGGCATGTGATGCTTCTTTTAAGCCTTGGAAGGAAAGCAACATCCCCAACGATGAGATCTCATTAATTTTGCATCGGTCTCATCCTGCCGGACCTTGGACCACTTCCTTGCATGCTTGTTGCTAAAATTAAGGGGAGTGGTGACTGCATGGAGAACTGCTCTCAATCTCTTTGGGCAACTCCATTGTTGATACCACTCGTTACAGCCCCATCACACATCAACCTCTGCTTCTTAATCGTTAAGGATTTGGTTGTGTTAGAAACTAATCGTGTGAGTGTGTGAGTGCGAGATAAATGGAGATGTGTCGTGTGTATTCCTCACATCTTCCTGGACCTGGTGAGTGATGATGGGAACTTGCTCGTGTTTGCATAGGAGCATCCTCGGCCATTACGAGCGACTCTCCTCGGCCATTACGAGCATATTTGCTTCAGCCATTATGAGCATACTCTCTTCAGCCATTATGAGCATACTCTCCTCAGCCATTACGAGCGACTCCTCGGCCATTACGAGTGTTTCCTCGGCCATTACGAGCGTACTCTCCTCGGCCATTATGAGCATCTCTTCAGCCATTAACGCCCAAAGGAAAGGGCGCAAATTCGATGGAATTGGTCATAACACACGAAGCGACTTACTTCTCAAAATGTCACCCTGAAATGCTGCACGAGTGTGTTTCTCTTCCCCAGCGACGGCCACTCTGTGATTCCTGGTCTTCTCATCCAATCTCGCTGTTCTCCTGTCTCCACCATCTCTTAATGCTAGGGCCTCGATGCCCTAGGAATTACACGGCAGACAAGATATGAGGGGTTACACACTTGTGGCTGTTCCCCCCCCCCCCCTCCCCCCCCGTCCCACCTGGAATGTTGCTGTGATCATATTTCACCGACATTTCTGGTAGTGGTTGGAGAAGATATCAATGTCGCTGAGCTTCTCTGTGACAGCTTAGGCTAATGTGTCCCCGAGGCCGTGGGTGTCTTCTTTCCACCCTTTGATGCATCTAATAAGTATAAACCTTGAAGTGTTAATTAAATTATAAAAATTTAGATGAAGAGCTTAAACTTGTCGACAACGGGTTTGGCGTTCCTAAAACCTGTGTGGCCTGCTGCTTATCAAAGGCTTCATCATAGTCAACCATCTTTGCATCTTGGGGTTTGGTTTGCGAGTGCTAAACAAACCTCCTTCACCTCAAAAATTAAGACCTCTGCCAGGGAGTGTTCTGGATATTTCTGCCGAACTACAAATGGCTATATTTAAACGGCACACCATGATGTGATGGGCATTATTTAGGATATTATGAGCACCCATAGGAATGAGTGTGTATTAATTGAATGTGACAAGAGTACTGATATGATAGACCATGCCTTCCTAGATCTGTAGGATCACATCATTGCAGTGTTGGAGAGGTTTAAGCATACACTGTAGCATACACTGTAGTTACTAAGCATACACTGTAGCATACACTGTAGTTACTAAGCATACACTGTAGCATACACTGTAGTTACTAAGCATACACTGTAGCATACACTGTAGTTACTAAGCATACACTGTAGCATACACTGTAGTTACTAAGCATACACTGTAGCATACACTGTAGTTACTAAGTATACACTGTAGCATACACTGTAGTTACTAAGCATACACTGTAGCATACACTGTAGTTACTAAGCATACACTGTAGCATACACTGTAGTTACAGGTTGCTAACCGCCTTTCGCATTTTGTTGTTATTTGGGGGCACATACTCCAGTGTTCGTTTCAAGGTTATTTATTGATCCCATGCAGCTGCTCGCCCGTAGGGGAATATTAATCCCACGCAGCTGCTCGCCCATAGGGGAATATTAATCCCATGCAGCTGCTCACCTATAGGGGAATATTAATCCCACGCAGCTGCTCGCCCCATAGGGGAATATTAATCCCACGCAGCTGCTCGCCCATAGGGGAATATTAATCCCACGCAGCTGCTCGTCCATAGGGGAATATTAATCCCATGCAGCTGCTCGCCATATTAATCCCATGCAGCTGCTCGCCCATAGTGGAATATTAATCCCACGCAGCTGCTCGCCCATAGTGGAATATTAATCCCACGCAGCTGCTCGCCCATAGGGGAATATTAATCCCACGCAGCTGCTCGCCCATAGTAGAATATTAATCCCACGCAGCTGCTCGCCCATAGGGGAATATTAATCCCACGCAGCTGCTCGCCCATAGTGGAATATTAATCCCACGCAGCTGCTCGCCCATAGTGGAATATTAATCCCACGCAGCTGCTCGCCCATAGGGGAATATTAATCCCACTCAGCTGCTCGCCCATAGGGGAATATTAATCCCACTCAGCTGCTCGCCCATAGGGGAATATTAATCCCACGCAGCTGCTCGCCCATAGGGGAATATTAATCCCGCACAGCTGCTCGTCCGTAGTGGGGGCGTGGATAGAGCACGTGCGACAAACATCCTCATGCATAGCAGACGGAGCATGAGGTCTATAAGTGTCGCCAAACATACCTAACCAGGGGGGTAATTTCTGGGGGGGCTGGGGGGGCCATAACAAGTTTTCTAAGGTAGTTTTCACAAGCTGTTGAAGGTGTTGACTAACAAGTTATAGCACATTCATAATTGTAATTGGTGTGAAATATGCTAGATAGAACAACACCATAGAACAACACCATAATATTGGTAAAAAAACAACTTTGTTCCCTAATCGGTTCAACACATGTGACCAGTTAGTGTATGTCAGGAATAGCAGCCTGACAACTCGACCACAAACAAGCCTCAGACCATACCATGGAACTAACACTTTAGGTGTGAGGATCATTTTAGCTGTTAGGATCATTTTGACATTTATATAGTTCATGTATTTCATTGGTTCATTTTGATTTTGCCATGACAGCAGTGGAGTGCATATATAAGTAAGCTCTCCACTGCCTTATGTTGAGTTCTGCTATAAACCTAATGTGCTGTTAATCATTATTCGGAATACTGAGCAATAATTATAAGAGTGAACCCTAACAGTGTAGCAGGCCATATAGTGAGAAATTAGCTAGTGCTGCTGCAGAGTGAATCATGCCTAAAAGACAAGCCTCCTTGTTAAGTTTTTGTCAAAGTCCAACTAAGAGACAAAGGGAGTCTGAGGAGAAGGCTGGTGATCAAGCCCAAGGATCTGATAGCCAAGATGTACAGGTTGAAGAAAACCCAGAAGAATCTGAACAAGTACATCTGTCATAATCCATCACATGATAACAACATTAAGCCTCTCAATTTTTATGTGGCATCTCAGCCTCTGATGTCAGTGAATCCTTATTAAACAATCATATATTGACAGACCCTGTTGTTGTTTTTGCAAAATTAGAGTTTGACTCAAGCTACAAGTACTTTTGATATCTCTCAGGAGCAGCAACAAGAAGCCAGTAGAATATCCCTGACTCTGGATACCCTTCCTCAAGTTCCCTACCAGCCAATCAACATCAAATACCCTATCGCAGTTTCAGTCAAGATGAAGGTGGTGGTGATACATTGCAAAATGTCGTTGATTTCCTCAAAAAGAACAAAAGCATCTGGCCCCTCATACCAGAGGTCATGTCTTTGGTCAAGGTTGTTCTGGTTATGCCGGCAACTAATGCAAGCTCTGAACGAGCCTTCAGTGCGCTGAGAAGGGTGAAGTCTTGCCTTCATACAACAATGTCGAACAACCGCCTCAATCATCTCATGACATGCACAGTGCATAAAGAGCTGGTGAAGGAACTGAGCCTCAAGCAAGTGACAAATGACTTTGTGGATAGAGTAGAGAGGCGCTCATCCATCTTCGGCCACTTTTCCATTTCTTAGTAGATGTGAATGATAGTTCTCTTTCTCTCTCTTAGATGTTAGTGCTAGTATACTGTTTGTCATCTGGTTATGTTATGTGTTCGGGTGATTACTAAATTGATCCACACTAATTTACCCCAAAGCCTATTTTTCAAAATATCCTGGATGAGTATCTAGAGACTCCCCTAGAGTAAGCAGCTTTAATAATGCTTTTGGCCCCCCCAACTTTCATATGGAAATTACCCCCCTGCTAACAGGTGATAGGGTCCCTTGAAAGATGTGCAGCAGGTTTTGGACAGAAAATAATAAGCCACACCCCTGAAGAGAAGGTCAAAGTTGTTGGATTGGGCGCAGCAAGTACCAGACTTGTCAGTTGCTCCATTCCCACGCACACAGCGGCAGGAAAAGTGCACGCGCCAGCTACAAATCAGGGTTGCTATGCCAACACTTATTTGGACCAGGGTTGCTATGCCAACACTTATCTGGACCAAGGTTGCTATGCCAACCCTTACCTGGACCAGTTACTGTGCCCACACTTATCTGGACCAGTTACTGTGCCCACACTTATCTGGATCAAGTTTGCTATGCCAACACTTATCTGGACCAGGGTTACTGGGCCAAGCAAATGCTCAGCCATTTTCTAGTTGACTAATCTATAGGCACCCCAACTTAACAGCCAGGTTTAATGGAATTTGGATTAGAATAAATGTCAGGGTCTATCTGGACACACATCATGTGGATGGATTCAATGGCACACCATGACAACAGGTAGCCAAGTTCTGCTTCTGTTTGCTTGCTTGTCCTCCGGGTCTAGTGGCTGGCCTGCGTGTGTGTGTGTGTGCGACAGCTAAGCTGCAAACACAGATACTATCATGTATATTGCACAGTAGCAAACAAGTTGAACTGACCATCACTTGGTCTTACAAACCAGAGGTCCGGGGTTGGAGAGTTTTAACCAGCCCTTCAGATGGACGAAATGCACTCTGTTCCAGCAAGTTTCCGTGCTCTGTGTACCAACACCTGTGGCATGGCGAGGGGGCGTTGTTGTCGTCATTGATACCATGTCACCACGGATGGCAGGGTTACTAGGGATACCCTCAATTCATCCACGGATGGCAGAGTTACTAGGGATACCCACAGTTCATCCATGGATGGCAGACTTACTAGGGATGCCCACAGTTCATCTTTGGATGGCAGAGTTACTAGGGATACCCACAGTTCATCCACGGATGGCAGAGTTACTAGGGATACCCACAGTTCATCCACGGATGGCAGAGTTACTAGGGATACCCACAGTTCATCCACGGATGGCAGAGTTACTAGGAATGGGGAAATAATCAAGTTAAATCATGTTATTCCTTAGAACCCTATGCTCCCTAATATGGGCATGCCTCCCACCCTGTGGTCCTGGAAGGAAAATGACTCAAAAGTTTAAAGTTGATAAATGTTGTGTAAGTGCCTATAAACATGTTTATTAGTATTTTTATAACATATATTTGGTTTCCTCCATTTTATCTCTGCTATTCCCTTTCAGCTGCCACTGTGTGCAGCAGTCATCAAGCAGAGATGTACCTTGCACTATGAATTTTTTCAAATGCCTGTAAATGGTGTACGTTTGCCATGAAACTAGCTATAGTCCAGTAGTTATATAGTTACTTAGATTAGAGATATACCCCTGCCCCAACCACTACCTCTTCTTCCCCTAGCTAGGCCCCTAGAGCTGCCACCACGTCCTCTCTGTCCTCTACTTCACTTTCTACTACTAGCTGGAATCTCAGGACAGAGCTTCCTATGTAGTTGTGCTGGACAAATGTTCGATCACTTCTTCAATGTATTTTTACACTGTCTTTTGGTAACAAAAGAGTCGGTATCTCTATTAAGCACCTACTTTTTGTTAAGCACCTACTTTTTGTTAAGCACGTATTGTAATTTATTGTTGTCCCTAGCAACTATTTGTTAAGCGGTGATCATGTGGTTATGTCTCCTCCTTCACAAAAGTCAGCATTCCTTCCATTTCTGGTGACGAGAGGAACCTGTAGGGATGTCCTGGTCCGACACTCTCCAGGCTCTGCTTAGCAACAGTTCAACCCTTCACCTTACCTTCTAGCTAGTAGCCCAATACATCATACACTGGACGATCCTTACCTATAAGAAACTGAGTGCATCTGTACATGTTGCTTGATAAGATCCTGTTCGGCGTTGGGTGGCCATTTTCTTGTTTGTCAATGCTGCTATAAATGCCTAGTCCCTCATGTATGAAGCCCGTGGATTCTTAACTATTACTGACTTCAAGAATCATTTTTTTGTAGTGATGCTTCCACTAGGAAGCTGGCATTGGTGATTCTAAATTATGCACATCCTACATTAATTAGATGTCATGTGACCTTTCCCTTGTTCCAATGAAGTTGGCAAGTGAATCATGTGACCTTTCCCTTGTTCCAATGAAGTTGGCAAGTGAATCATGTGACCTTTCCCTTGTTCCAATGAAGTTGGCAAGTGAAGCTATCTCTATGGTGGAATTTACTGGGTGTCTAGTTTACTATAGGAGGTGTCTAGTATAGTAAGAGTTCGCAGGTTTTACCCGGGTTGGGTTAAATACCTTTTACCCAGGTTTTACCCAGGTTTTACTCAAACATGGATACAACCCAGGATAAAATAATAGACACAATAGATGTATTATAAACTGTAAAGATATTATAAGAAATTAACTCTGTAATCAGGAAGTAAGACATTCAATAAATGGCAACTGTAAAGAACTAGACAAAAACAGGAGCTGTGTTTCACTCAGCATTTATTTACCAAGTGACAAGGTTGTCTACTAGAGTTTGTTTAATGATTTATTTAAATATTTAAACAAGATTCATGGGATTAAAGTCCAATTGATATGCAAGTTAAACAGATTTAATAGTCAATCTCCTGAGGTCCTCGCAGGAGCCTGTGGCAGAAGACGAGTTTCTGGACTTTCTCATTTTTGTAATTGCAGTACACTTACTAAACTGTAAGCAGTGAATGATGACCTGTGGTATTTGCTTGACTTTTAAATAGCCCTGGTGTCCACCACCACCCAGACACTTGTGGCTCTGGGACAGGGCTGTGACACGGCTACAAATAAGTGTTTTATATCACTGGGTAATACCTGGGGAAAACCCCGGGTAAAATAGGGGTAAAACCTGGGGGAAATACCTAAAACACAGGTGTTACCCACTGGGTTGGGTTAAATATGTTTTACCTGGGTAAAATGCAAACACTGAGTATACTACAGGTGTGTTGTATACTACTGGAGGTATCTAGTATTCTACCTTTGTGTTGTATACTACAGGTGGTGTCTAATATACTACAAATATCTTGTACACTACACAGGAGTTGTCTAGTGTACTACAGGTGTGTGTATACTACAGTTGTCTACAGGTGGTGCAGGTGGTGTCCTATGCAGTGTTTTGCCGATTTTTGTAAGGGATGTTGGCATGTCATCGGTGGAGTAGCGGACTAATAAACCATGATTGGCTGATCTTGTATTCATGACTGTGTTTACAGGTTGCAGGAGGTGCACTGCACTAGACATAATATTGATACATGTCAAAGAGCTACGAGAATCAGTACAGTATCTTGCAACAAGCAGTATATACATAATACGATTGACATACATATTCTACAAATTATACTGGAGCCTGAATGCTCAAATTATACGATTCAAGAAATGTTTTCATAAACACCAAGAGAAGACTCTTTAGGTGTAAAGTTGAGTGCTAATGACATCTCCTAGACACTGCGCCATCGCCCCAAATCCAAGTCAGCTACCATAACACTTACTCTTCACATGCTTCACTAAGCTCCGCCTTGTTAGAGTCGTGCGAGGCAAGTTGATGCATGTCGCTCGGCCGATGGCGACCTTCCTAGGCTTATGATTATATTATCAGCAGAGCGAACATGCCACACCTTACCCATCCTCCAACTCTACCATCCAGGGAAAGTTCAACTTCCATATTTTTTTAAAATCAATGTCAGCCTTCCTGTGCTTGTTTGAGCTCTGCTAGGAGCACTCTCATTTAGACTTCTACGCTTGAGTAAGTCTCACTCGAGAGACACGAGCTACTGTGTACTTTAGGAAGTGTCTAGTAGACTACCTATGGGAGGTGTCTAGTATACCACAGGAAGTGTCTAGTATACTACAGGAAGTGGTCTAGTATACTACCTACAGGTGTCTACTATACTATAGGAAGTGTCTAGTATACTACCTAAGGAGTTGTCTAGTATACTACAGGAAGTGTCTAGTAACTACAGGAGGTGTCTAGTATACTACAGGAGGTGTCTAGTATACTACAGGAAGTGGCCAGCATATCACAGGAGGAGCAGACAAGCTGTAGACCCAATTAGTACAAGCACAAAGTTGTAGTTAGCCTGTTGCTTTTGAGACAGGATGCTGGCGAGAGTGGAGTCTCTTTCTTTTGGTGAAGAGATTGAAGTCTATGGAGGTCAAGCAGCAGCTGCAAGTAATAAATTTTCTGCACCTCTACAGAAGGCCTACAGGAATGACCAACATCGAGTGGTACAATTGGCAAGGTCAGGCAGAGGTCACCTGATTTCAGTTTTTCAAGTTTTGACGAAGTCTACAGACCGTGTGTGATAAATATGTCCAGCACGTGAGTCTGCTTGAGATACTGCTGTTCTTAGATCCTCAGGTTCTCTAAATCCTCGGGTTCTCTAAATCCTCAGGTTCTCCAAATCCTCAGGTTCTCTAAATCCTCAGGTTCTCTAAATCCTCAGGTTCTCTAAGTCCTCAGGTTCTCTAAATCCTCAGGTTCTCTAAATCCTCGGGTTCTCCAAATCCTCAGGTTCTCTAAATCCTCGGGTTCTCTAAATCCTCAGGTTCTCCAAATCCTCAGGTTCTCCAAATCCTCGGGTTCTCCAAATCCTCAGGTTCTCCAAATCCTCAGGTTCTCCAAATCCTCAGGTTCTCTAAATCCTCAGGTCCTCTAAATCCTCGGGTTCTCCAAATCCTCGGGTTCTCTAAATCCTCAGGTTCTCTAAATCCTCGGGTTCTCCAAATCCTCAGGTTCTCTAAATCCACGGGTTCTCTAAATCCTCAGGTTCTCCAAATCCTCAGGTTCTCTAAATCTTAGAAGTGGTCCATTTTAGCTCCGTCCAAATCTGCAAATGGGCCGTCATGGCCACCCTCCCCTCATCGCGGCGCTCCAGTGATGCAGTGGACAACCCCAGCCACGACCATGGATGTTCAAAGTTATTATCAGTCTGCCAGGATAATACTGCTGTCTGCAAGCTCATTCACTGCTTCATGCCATGTCCAGCTTTTTGGATGTTGAGATATCCTTTGACCCGACTAGTTGTCAACACTTTTTGGCATAACCCACAAGAGAAGCCGTGCAAGTGTGAAGGAACCAAGGTGAAGGAATTCCATCTGTTTATAGTTTGATGTTCGTGTGTCTATGATCCCTGGTTGTCAGGCCTGCTTCTAGCCACATTGTCTGGTTGTCAGGCCTGCTTCTAGCCACATGGTCTCTGGTTGTCAGGCCTGCTTCTAGCCTAATTGTCTCTGGTCGTCAGGCCTGCTTCTAGCCACATGGTCTCTGGTTGTCAGGCCTGCTTCTAGCCTCATTGTCTCTGGTTGCTTCTAGCCACATGGTCTCTGGTTGTCAGGCCTGCTTCTAGCCACATGGTCTCTGGTTGTCAGGCCTGCTTCTAGCCTCATTGTCTCTGGTTGCTTCTAGCCACATGGTCTCTGGTTGTCAGGCCTGCTTCTAGCCACATGGTCTCTGGTTGTCAGGCCTGCTTCTAGCCACATGGTCTCTGGTTGTCAGGCCTGCTTCTAGCCTCATGGTCTCTGGTTGTCAGGCCTGCTTCTAGCCTCATTGTCTCTGGTTGTCAGGCCTGCTTCTAGCCTCATTGTCTCTGGTTGCTTCTAGCCACATGGTCTCTGGTTGTCAGGCCTGCTTCTAGCCACATGGTCTCTGGTTGTCAGGCCTGCTTCTAGCCACATGGTCTCTGGTTGTCAGGCCTGCTTCTAGCCTCATTTTCTCTGGTTGTCAGGCCTGCTTCTAGCCACATGGTCTCTGGTTGTCAGGCCTGCTTCTAGCCACATGGTCTCTGGTTGTCAGGCCTGCTTCTAGCCTCATTGTCTCTGGTTGTCAGGCCTGCTTCTAGCCACATGGTCTCTGGTTGTCAGGCCTGCTTCTAACCTCATGGTTTCTGGTTGTCGGGCACTATTGGTATGAATATTTTAGATGCTCTAGCCTTCATCAGGAATAATGACTAGATGCTCTAGCCTTCGTCAGGAATAATGACTAGATGCTCTAGCCTTCGTCAGGAATAATGACTAGATGCTCTAGCCTTCGTCAGGAATAATGACTAGATGCTCTAGCCTTCGTCAGGAATAATGACTAGATGCTCTAGCCTTCGTCAGGAATAATGACTAGATGCTCTAGCCTTCATCAGGAATAATGACTAGATGCTCTAGCCTTCATCAGGAATAATGACTAGATGCTCGAATGCCAAATAGTGATCATGTGAATGCCAAATAGTGATCATGTGAATGCCAAATAGTGATCATGTGAATGCCAAATAATGATCATGTGAATGCCAAGCCTTCGTCAGGAATAATGACTCAAGCAACTGGAAACTTGAATCTTAGTTATCTTATTCTAGCAGTTAGCTGTGAGTTGCATAGGGTCAGTGGTGGCACAGGGGAGTTTAGAGAGGCATTGCCCCCCCACCCACCCTCAATTGGTGAGGCCTCCCATTGGGGACCGGTCATCAGTGAAAAGCCAATTTTAAGACAACGATTGAGAGAGTTCACTTTTTGCAGCTTTGCTGATGATCCAACCCATAACTTCTCTAAAATCATGTCTAATATGGCTCAGAAAGCTGCAAATACCGCAAGAACGGCCCTCTCAGACTCTCCCCCATCGGGCCTATGGCCCACCTACACTTGCGCCACCTCTGCACTAGGTACCTCATGAATTATATGTTCTGGTCACCACTTGTGAATCAAGATTGCCCAACATTTTTGTGGCTGCTCGTGACATAGATAATGAAATGTTGAGTTCCTGCCCTTACTGCTCCAAGTCCTGTACTATAGACCCTTACTGCTGCAAGTCCTGTACGATAGAGACAACAGACCCTTACTGCTGCAAGTCCTGTACTATAGAGACAACAGACCCTTACTGCTGCAAGTCCTGTACTATAGAGACAACAGACCCTTACTGCTGCAAGTCCTGTACTATAGAGACAACAGACCCTTACTGCTGCAAGTCCTGTACTATAGAGACAACAGACCCTTACTGCTGCAAGTCCTGTACTATAGAGACAACAGACCCTTACTGCTGCAAGTCCTGTACTATAGAGACAACAGACCCTTACTGCTGCAAGTCCTGTACTATAGAGACAACAGACCCTTACTGCTGCAAGTCCTGTACTATAGAGTCAACAGACCCTTACTGCTGCAAGTCCTGTACTATAGAGTCAACAGACCCTTACTGCTGCAAGTCCTGTACTATAGAGACAACAGACCCTTACTGCTGCAAGTCCTGTACTATAGAGACAACAGACCCTTACTGCTGCAAGTCCTGTACTATAGAGACAACAGACCCTTACTGCTGCAAGTCCTGTACTATAGAGACAACAGACCCTTACTGCTGCAAGTCCTGTACTATAGAGACAACAGACCCTTACTGCTGCAAGTCCTGTACTATAGAGACAACAGACCCTTACAGCTGCAAGTCCTGTACTATAGAGACAACAGACCCTTACTGCTGCAAGTCCTGTACTATAGAGACAACAGACCCTTACTGCTGCAAGTCCTGTACTATAGAGACAACAGACCCTTACTGCTCCAAGTCCTGTACTATAGAGACAACAGACCCTTACTGCTGCAAGTCCTGTACTATAGAGACAACAGACCCTTACTGCTGCAAGTCCTGTACTATAGAGACAACAGACCCTTACTGCTCCAAGTCCTGTACTATAGAGTCAACAGACCCTTACTGCTGCAAGTCCTGTACTATAGAGACAACAGACCCTTACTGCTGCAAGTCCTGTACTATAGAGACAACAGACCCTTACTGCTGCAAGTCCTGTACTATAGAGACAACAGACCCTTACTGCTGCAAGTCCTGTACTATAGAGACAACAGACCCTTACTGCTGCAAGTCCTGTTCTATAGAGACAACAGACCCTTACTGCTGCAAGTCCTGTACTATAGAGACAACAGGCCCTTACTGCTGCAAGTCCTGTTCTATAGAGACAACAGACCCTTACTGCTGCAAGTCCTGTACTATAGAGACAACAGGCCCTTACTGCTCCAAGTCCTGTACTATAGAGACAACAGACCCTTACTGCTGCAAGTCCTGTACTATAGAGACAACAGACCCTTACTGCTGCAAGTCCTGTACTATAGAGACAACAGACCCTTACTGCTGCAAGTCCTGTACTATAGAGACAACAGACCCTTACTGCTGCAAGTCCTGTACTATAGAGACAAGAGACCCTTACTGCTGCAAGTCCTGTACTATAGAGACAACAGACCCTTACTGCTGCAAGTCCTGTACTATAGAGACAACAGACCCTTATTGCTGCAAGTCCTGTACTATAGAGACAACAGACCCTTACTGCTGCAAGTCCTGTACTATAGAGACAACAGACCCTTACTGCTGCAAGTCCTGTACTATAGAGACAACAGACCCTTACTGCTGCAAGTCCTGTACTATAGAGACAACAGACCCTTACTGCTGCAAGTCCTGTACTATAGAGACAACAGACCCTTACTGCTGCAAGTCCTGTACTATAGAGACAACAGACCCTTACTGCTCCAAGTCCTGTACTATAGAGACAACAGACCCTTACTGCTGCAAGTCCTGTACTATAGAGACAACAGACCCTTACTGCTGCAAGTCCTGTACTATAGAGACAACAGACCCTTACTGCTGCAAGTCCTGTACTATAGAGACAACAGACCCTTACTGCTGCAAGTCCTGTACTATAGAGACAACAGACCCTTACTGCTGCAAGTCCTGTACTATAGAGACAACAGACCCTTACTGCTGCAACTCCTGTACTATAGAGACAACAGATCCTTACTGCTGCAAGTCCTGTACTATAGAGACAACAGACCCTTACTGCTCCAAGTCCTGTACTATAGAGTCAACAGACCCTAACTGCTGCAAGTCCTGTACTATAGAGACAACAGACCCTTACTGCTGCAAGTCCTGTACTATAGAGACAACAGACCCTTACTGCTGCAAGTCCTGTACTATAGAGACAACAGACCCTTACTGCTGCAAGTCCTGTACTATAGAGTCAACAGACCCTTACTGCTGCAAGTCCTGTACTATAGAGTCAACATTTTTTTTCCCTCCCTAATTATTTCTTTACTCCACTAATTATTTCTTTACTCCCCTAATTATTTCTTTACTCCTCTAATTATTTCTTTACTCCCCTAATTATTTCTTTACTCCCCTAATTATTTCTTTACTCCAGTGTACTATTGGATCCATATAATTCTAATTCATCGTGACATCACACTATGCAATCTCTCCGTGCAGCAATCATAAAAGCGTTGAAGGCCCTTCAAGAGAAACTTCGCCAGCTGGAGCTTGAGAAAGATCTTACTTCAAGGAAGTTTGAACATTTGAAAGACCTTTCCCAGGGTAAGCAGTGCTAGGGACTGGTTTCCTCATGTGTTAGTACCATAGAGTGTGCTGTTAGTACCCATGACTTACCTAGAGCATCTTATAGGTGGGCGTGTGCTTGGGGGGTTGCGTAAAGGAGCTTGCACTGGTTATTCTGAATTATGGATGCCACATTATTTGGCATTCGCATGATCATTATTTGGCATTCGCATGATCACTATTTGGCATTCACATGATCAATATTTGGCATTCACATGATCATTATTTGGCATTCGCATGATCATATTTGGCATTCACATGATCATTATTTGGCATTCGCATGATCATTATTTGGCATTCACATGATCATTATTTGGCATTCACATGATCACTATTTGGCATTCACATGATCACTATTTGGCATTCACATGATCACTATTTGGCATTCACATGATCATTATTTGGCATTCACATGATCATTATTTGGCATTCACATGATCACTATTTGGCATTCACATGATCACTATTTGGCATTCACATGATCACTATTTGGCATTCACATGATCACTATTTGGCATTCACATGATCATTATTTGGCATTCACATGATCATTATTTGGCATTCACATGATCATTATTTGGCATTCACATGATCATTATTTGGCATTCACATGATCACTATTTGGCATTCACATGATCACTATTTGGCATCACATGATCACTATTTGGCATTCACATGATCACTATTTGGCATTCACATGATCATTATTTGGCATTCACATGATCAATATTTGGCATTCACATGATCATTATTTGGCATTCACATGATCACTATTTGGCATTCACATGATCATTATTTGGCATTCACATGATCATTATTTGGCATTCACATGATCATTATTTGGCATTCACATGATCATTATTTGGCATTCACATGATCACTATTTGGCATTCACATGATCACTATTTGGCATTCACATGATCACTATTTGGCATTCACATGATCACTATTTGGCATTCACATGATCACTATTTGGCATTCACATGATCATTATTTGGCATTCACATGATCATTATTTGGCATCACATGATCACTATTTGGCATTCACATGATCATTATTTGGCATTCACATGATCATTATTTGGCATTCACATGATCACTATTTGGCATTCACATGATCACTATTTGGCATTCACATGATCATTATTTGGCATTCACATGATCATTATTTGGCATTCACATGATCATTATTTGGCATTCACATGATCATTATTTGGCATTCACATGATCATTATTTGGCATTCACATGATCATTATTTGGCATTCACATGATCATTATTTGGCATTCACATGATCATTATTTGGCATTCACATGATCATTATATGGCATTCACATGATCACTATTTGGCATTCACATGATCATTATTTGGCATTCACATGATCATTATTTGGCATTCACATGATCATTATTTGGCATTCACATGATCATTATTTGGCATTGACATGATCATTATTTGGCATTCACATGATCATTATTTGGCATTCACATGATCATATTTGGCATTCACATGATCATTATTTGGCATTCACATGATCACTATTTGGCATTCACATGATCATTATTTGGCATTCACATGCATTATTTGGCATTCACATGATCTTGGCATTCACATGATCATTATTTGACATTCACATGATCATTATTTGGAATTCACATGATCACTATTTGGCATTCACATGATCACTATTTGGCATTCACATGATCACTATTTGGCATTCACATGATCATTATTTGGCATTCACATGATCATTATTTGGCATTCACATGATCACTATTTGGCATTCACATGATCACTATTTGACATTCACATGATCATTATTTGACATTCACATGATCATTATTTGGCATTCACATGATCACTATTTGGCATTCACATGATCACTATTTGGCATTCACATGATCACTATTTGGCATTCACATGATCATTATTTGGCATTCACATGATCACTATGGGGTTGCTATGGATTTAGCTATAGCTCCAGAAGAGAATTTTGCTGGTTGTTTTAATGGAGCATTGGGAGAGATAACGCGTTGAGGAGTAACTAACAGTCAAGGATAACTGGGTCACAACTTGGACTGGCACTGTCTTGCTCTAGGCATGCAGCACTACAAGTGAAGCAAGAATTCTTCACAGGGTGTGGGTTGGCATGGCATGCAAGACATGATACAGAGTCATTCAGTCTGCCCAGACTATGTATTTATATATAATATATAGAGTGAATAAAAATTGAAATTGATTATTGAGAAGGTGATTTTATGTCATCTGAGAGTTCATTGAGAGTATATACATGTATATATGGTTCAAATTATCCACTCTGTTACCCCTAGCCCTTGGCTTGCCCTGGTTCTTCCCTAGCCCTAGCCCACTACCCTTGTTGCCATGGTTCTTCCCTAGCCCTAGTTAGTTTGCCATGGTTCTTCCCTAGCCCTAGCCCACTACCCTTGTTGTCATGGTTCTTACCTAGCCCTAGCCCACTACCCTTGTTGCCATGGTTCTTCCCTAGCCCTAGCCCTATCCTTAGTTTGCCATGATTCTTCCCTAGCCCTAGCCCACTACCCTTGTTGCCATGGTTCTTACCTAGCCCTAGCCCACTACTCTTGTTGCCATGGTTCTTACCTAGCCCTAGCCCTACCCTTGGCTTGCCATGGATCTTCCCTAGCCCTAGCCATACCCTTGTTGCCATGGTTCTTCCCTAGCCCTATTCTTACCCTTGTTGCCATGGTTCTTTCCTAGCCCTATCCCTACCCTTGTTGCCATGGTTCTTCCCTAGCCCTAACCTTGGCTTACCATGGTTCTGCCATAGCAGTCCACTGCTATTGTGGGTGCCTGCATTTTTTTTCTTCCCTGAAGAGAGTGGAAATCAAAGTGCAGAGAATCATTCTGTTGCTCAGCTGTACCATAGCTTCTTCCAGTCCAGCGGTGTAGCTACAACTTAGCTTACCTGTATGTGGTGTAGCTACAGCTTAGCCTGCCTCTGTGTGGTGTAGCTACAGCTTAGCCTGCCTGTGTGTGGTGTAGCTACAGCTTAGCCTGCCTGTGTGTGGTGTAGCTACAGCTTAGCTGCCTCTGTGTGGTGTAGCTACAGCTAAGTCTGCCTGTGTGTGGTGTAGCTACAGCTTAGCCTGCCTGTGTGTGGTGTAGCTACAGCTTAGCCTGCCTGTGTGTGGTGTAGCTACAGCTTAGCCTGCCTGTGTGTGGTGTAGCTACAGCTTAGCCTGCCTGTGTGTGGTGTAGCTACAGCTTAGCCTGCCTGTGTGTGGTGTAGCTACAGCTTAGCCTGCCTGTGTGTGGTGTGGCTACAGCTTAGTCTGCCTGTGTGTGGTGTAGCTACAGCTTAGCCTGCCTGTGTGTGGTGTAGCTACAGCTTAGCCTGCCTGTGTGTGGTGTAGCTACAGCTTAGCCTGCCTGTGTGTGGTGTAGCTACAGCTTAGCCTGCCTGTGTGTGGTGTAGCTACAGCTTAGCCTGCCTGTGTGTGGTGTAGCTACAGCTTAGCCTGCCTGTGTGTGGTGTGGCTACAGCTTAGCCTGCCTGTGTGTGGTGTAGCTACAGCTCAGCCTGCCTGTGTGTGGTGTAGCTACAGCTTAGCCTGCCTGTGTGTGGTGTAGCTACAGCTTAGCCTGCCTGTGTGTGGTGTGGCTACAGCTTAGTCTGCCTGTGTGTGGTGTAGCTATAGCTTAGCCTGCCTGTGTCTGGTGTAGCTACTACAGCTTAGCCTGCCTGTGTGTGGTGTAGCTACAGCTTAGCCTGCCTGTGTGTGGTGTAGCTACAGCTTAGCCTGCCTGTGTGTTATGATTACTTTGTCAAATGTTTTTCATTTCCCATTTTTCCCTCCCTCCCTTTTCTGCACCTGGTCATTTTAGTTAACTTACCTTATCTGATTGTGATTGTCATCTTGTTTGCTAATGTTCTGAAGGCAATTCCTTTTCCTGATTATATCACAATCTTATCATCTTAAAACTTATGGATCGACTCCTACGACCGGAGAAGCTAGATACAGATCCAAGCTCGAGTTCTGCTAGCAAGGACTGGCTTCACTGGCTTCGCACCTTCGAGAACTTTCTCTCTGTCCTGCCTAGGGAGGGACTTAACAAGCTATTTGTATTAACGAACTACATGTTAGTCCACGGATCTTTGAATACATCGAGCATTGCACGAACTACGATGAGGCCATCGGCTTACTGAAAGCCCAGTATGTAAAGCCCGCCAACGAGGTGTTTTCCCGACATCTATTGGCCACCCGACGACAGAAAAGTGGAGAGACGCTCGACGAGTTTCTTCAGTCGCTCAAGTCGCTGTCTAAGGACTGTAACTTCCAGAATGTTACTGAGACTATGTACAGAGATAAGGCTGTACGTGATGCCTTCATCACTGGACTGCAGTCCAATGTCATTCACCAGAGACTGCTTGAGAATAATACTCTGGACCTGAATACGATGTTCACACAGGCTCGGTCCCTAGATGCTGCCCAGAAGAGCTCTGAATCCTACAGTTCGCCAAGCTTCCTTGGCCCAACAACTGTCACGACCTTATCCCACACCCACACTGAGGAATCCTTGAACAGTACCCTTGCAGTCACTGCTGGTGCTAAGTGTTACTTCTGTGGTTACAACAAGCACCCTCGCCTGAAATGCCCGGCTAAGGATGCGACATGCAACAAGTGTTAGAAAAAGGGGCACTTTGCCAAAGTCTGCAGGTCTAACCCTGCCCATAGCCAGTCTGAAAACACTAGCGGCGATCGATTCTAATACACCGTCATCCCTGCTCAAGTCCAGCTCTGAGGTCACTATCAATGGTGTAAGTACTAGGGCACTAATAGACTCCTGCAGCACAGAGAGTTTCATTCATCCCCGCCTTGTAGATTCTCTTAGCCTCCAAAAACATTCTGAACATAGGGACATTGCCATGGCCCAATCTTCGCTGTCTGCAAAGACTCTTGGATACTGCATTCTTAGTTTAGAGCTTGGAGGTAAGAAGTACTCAGGTCTTCACGTGTCAATCCTCCCAGGCTTGTGTGCTGATATAATACTTGGACTTGATTTTCAGAAGCAGCACCAGAGTATCACCTTCCATCATGGTGGGCCTCAGTCGCCTCTTGTGGTTTGTGGACTCAGCACGTTGAAGGTTGAACCTCCGGATCTCTTTGCCAATCTGACTGCTGACTGTCATCCTATCGCCACCAAATCACGGAGGTACAACTACGATGACAGAAAGTTCATTGACACAGAAGTTCAACGCCTACTCAAGGAAGGAATCATAGAGCCCAGTATCTCACCATGGCGAGCCCAAGTCGTGGTGACCCACAATGAAAGCCACAAGAAGCATCTGGTCATTGATTATTCACAGACGATATCACAGACGATAAATCGTTTCACTCTCCTGGATGCATACCCCCTACCCCGTATTGATTTTACTGTCAATACTATTGCACAGTACCGGGTCTTCAGCACCATCGATTTACGCAGTGCCTACCACCAAGTCCTCATCAAAGACACTGACAAACCCTACACTGCATTCCTAGCTGGTAAGGCATTGTACCAATTTACACGAGTACCATTTGGAGTGATGAACGGAGTGGCATGTTTTCAAAGAGCAATGGATACCATAATAGCTGAAGAAAAGCTGCAGGCGACTTTTCCTTACCTTGACAACATTACAATATGTGGGAAAGATCAGAAAGAGCATGATATAAATCTCGAGCATTTTTTGGAAGCAGCTTCTCGACGCCAGATTATCTATAATGAAGAGAAATGTGTGTTTTCCACTCGAAAACTGGCAATTCTTGGCTCAGTCATCGAAGAAGGGGAGATCAGGCCAGATCCTGATCGTCTACGCCCTCTGCAACAACTCCCTGTTCCTAATGATATGAAAAGTCTCCGTCGAATCCTTGGATTCTTTTCTTACTATTCACAATGGATTCAATGTTACTCTGAGAAGATAAGACCCCTCTCAATCACTTCTAGTTTCCCGATTTCTAAAGAGGCCAGAACTGCTTTTGAAACCCTAAAAAGGGACATTGAGCAGTCAGTTGTGTGTGCCATTGACGAAAGCATACCATTCGAAATTGAGACCGATGCATCGGAATTTGCCACTGCTGCTACCCTCAACCAAAATGGACGTCCGGTAGCATTCTTCTCCCGCACATTACAGGGTTCTGAGGTTAGGCATGCATCAGTTGAGAAAGAAGCCCAAGCTACATGTATCATCGAAACAGTTCGCCACTGGAAGCACTACCTTACAGGAAGGCATTTCTCCATAAAGACAGATCAAAGTTCCGTCGCATACATGTTCGACAACAAACTGAGGGGAAAAATTAAAAATGACAAGATTATGCGTTGGAGGATGGAGCTATCTTGTTACAGCTTTGATATTATGTACCATCCAGGAGTTGAAAATATTCCCCCTGATACATTTTCTCGAGCATCCTGTGCTGTCTCTTGTGGTACAGATCTGATGGAACTTCATAACTCACTTTGTCACCCTGGAGTAACTCGTATGTTCCACTTTGTGAGAACTCGGAATTTACCATATTCAGTTGAAGAAGTGAGACAGATGACCAAGGCTTGTAGGGTGTGTGCCGAACATAAACCTCAGTTTCACAAACCTGTACAAGCACATCTGATAAAGGCTACTCGGCCATTTGAGAGACTGAACCTAGACTTCAAAGGTCCTTTGAAGTCAAATAATCGGAACATCTTCTTTCTCAATATAATTGATGAGTACAGCCGGTTCCCTTTTGTCTTCCCATGCAAGGATGTCAGTGCCCAAACTGTCATACAACGCCTATGCCAGCTGTTTTCTATTTTTGGGATGCCAGTATACGTCCACTCTGACAGGGGCTCCTCCTTCATGAGTGCGGAGTTGCATCATTTTCTCTTAAACAGAGGGATCGCTGCTAGTCGCACTACTACTTACAACCCAGCTTGCAATGGACAAGTAGAAAGATACAATGGGACAGTTTGGAAGTCTGTAACCATGGCACTCAAGACACGCGGCCTCCCAATGGCATGTTGGCAAGACGTGCTCCCAGATGCACTGCACTCATTGCATTCTCTGCTGTGCACAGCCACCAACTGCAGTCCCCATGAGAGGCTCTTCAATTTTGAGAGACGCTCTTCCACGGGCGAATCAATACCCTCCTGGCTCATGAATCCTTGTCCAGTACTACTCAAGCGACATGTCCGTACCAGAAAGGATGAACCCCTAGTGGACGAAGTTGAGCTCCTGCAGGCCAACCCTCAATATGCACACGTTCGGCATGCTGATGGACGAGAGACTACCGTATCGATCCGACACCTGGCTCCACCTGGGGATGTTATACTGAGTAATGACCTTCTGCCTGAGCCCGGTGCACCTGTGAACAGTGAAGTGGTGGGATGTGATTCTGATGCGATCCAAAGAGGTGCTCCCGAAGCCCCTGTTCCTGCTACTGAGGATGCCCTGCTGCTCAGACGTTCGGAGCGCAACAGGCGTGCGCCTGATAGACTCAACCTATGATAATGAACATCTGAAAGGATGGGGTGAATGTTATGATAACTTTGTCAAATGATTTTCATTTCCCATTTTCCCTCCCTCCCTTTTCTGCACGTGGTCATTTTAGTTACCTTACCTTATCTGATTGTGATTGTCATCTTGTTTGCTGTGTTGGAGTTTTAAGATGATAAGAGCCTAATGTTCTGAAGGCAATTCCTTTTCCTGATTATATCACACTTGTGTGTGGTGTAGCTACAGCTTAGCCTGCCTGTGTGTGGTGTGGCTACAGCTTAGCCTGCCTGTGTGTGGTGTAGCTACAGCTTAGCCTGCCTGTGTGTGGTGTAGCTACAGCTTAGCCTGCCTGTGTGTGGTGTAGCTACAGCTTAGCCTGCCTGTGTGTGGTGTAGCTACAGCTTAGCCTGCCTGCCTGTGGTGTAGCTACAGCTTAGTCTGCCTCTGTGTGGTGTAGCTACAGCTTGGCCTGCCTGTGTGTGGTGTAGCTACAGCTTAGCCTGCCTCTGTGTGGTGTGGCTACAGCTTAGCCTGCCTGTGTGTGGTGTAGCTACAGCTTAGCCTGCCTGTGTGTGGTGTAGCTACAGCTTAGCCTGCCTGCCTGTGGTGTAGCTACAGCTTAGTCTGCCTCTGTGTGGTGTAGCTACAGCTTAGCCTGCCTGTGTGTGGTGTAGCTACAGCTTAGCCTGCCTGTGTGTGGTGTAGCTACAGCTTAGCCTGCCTGTGTGTGGTGTAGCTACAGCTTAGTCTGCCTGTGTGTGGTGTAGCTACAGCTTAGCCTGCCTGTGTGTGGTGTAGCTACAGCTTAGCCTTAGCCTGCCTGTGTGTGGTGTGGCTACAGCTTAGCCTGCCTGTGTGTGGTGTAGCTACAGCTTAGCCTGCCTGTGTGTGGTGAAGCTACAGCTTAGCCTGCCTGTGTGTGGTGTAGCTACAGCTTAGCCTGCCTGTGTGTGGTGTAGCTACAGCTTAGCCTGCCTGCCTGTGGTGTAGCTACAGCTTAGTCTGCCTCTGTGTGGTGTAGCTACAGCTTAGCCTGCCTGTGTGTGGTGTAGCTACAGCTTAGCCTGCCTCTGTGTGGTGTGGCTACAGCTTAGCCTGCCTGTGTGTGGTGTAGCTACAGCTTAGCCTGCCTGTGTGTGGTGTAGCTACAGCTTAGCCTGCCTGCCTGTGGTGTAGCTACAGCTTAGTCTGCCTCTGTGTGGTGTAGCTACAGCTTAGCCTGCCTGTGTGTGGTGTAGCTACAGCTTAGCCTGCCTGTGTGTGGTGTAGCTACAGCTTAGCCTGCCTGTGTGTGGTGTAGCTACAGCTTAGTCTGCCTGTGTGTGGTGTAGCTACAGCTTAGCCTGCCTGTGTGTGGTGTAGCTACAGCTTAGCCTGCCTGCCTGTGGTGTAGCTACAGCTTAGTCTGCCTCTGTGTGGTGTAGCTACAGCTTAGCCTGCCTGTGTGTGGTGTAGCTACAGCTTAGCCTGCCTCTGTGTGGTGTGGCTACAGCTTAGCCTGCCTGTGTGTGGTGTAGCTACAGCTTAGCCTGCCTGTGTGTGGTGTAGCTACAGCTTAGCCTGCCTGCCTGTGGTGTAGCTACAGCTTAGTCTGCCTCTGTGTGGTGTAGCTACAGCTTAGCCTGCCTGTGTGTGGTGTAGCTACAGCTTAGCCTGCCTGTGTGTGGTGTAGCTACAGCTTAGCCTGCCTCTGTGTGGTGTAGCTACAGCTTAGCCTGCCTGTGTGTGGTGTAGCTACAGCTTAGCCTGCCTGTGTGTGGTGTGGCTACAGCTAAGTCTGCCTGTGTGTGGTGTAGCTACAGCTTAGCCTGCCTGTGTCTGGTGTAGCTTCAGCTTAGCCAGCCTGTGTGTGGTGTAGCTACAGCTTAGTCTGCCTGTGAGTTCTGTTTCCAATCAAGAAATATTATTGTACCAAGTACACTTTAAAAACCAACAATATACTACAGTGTAAGTAGAGTTGGACCCATGACTTTGTGACTTATATAACCCAGCAAGTATGCCAACATTGGTCTATCGTGCTACTCCATGTTATTTTGCACATGTGATATTATTATCCTAAATCCTATTTACTTGAATTCTAGATGCTGGACTGTTCTCACTAGCAACTCCGCCTACAGGGACCAGACCACTTCCACAATTCCCTAAGAGGTCCCCTGCTAATAAGTCGACACAATTAACTAGTAGGCACAAATGTGAACTTATATCTGAGAGAGATGCTGGAGTGCTCTCTCCAACTCCTCCGCCTACAGGGACCAGACCACTTCCACAATTCCCTAAGAGTTCCTCTGCTAATAAGTCGACACAAGTAACTAGTAGGCAAAAATGTGAACTTATATCTGAGAGAGATGCTGGAGTGCTCTCTCCAACACCTCCGCCTATAGGGACCAGACCACTTCCACAATTCCCTAAGAGTTCCTCTGCTAATAAGTCGACACAAGTAACTAGTAGGCACAAATGTGAACTTATATCTGAGAGAGATGCTGGAGTGCTCTCTCCAACACCTCTGCCTATAGGACCCAAGCTACTTCAACAATTCCCACTTAGGAGTTCCTCTAATAAGCCAGCTTCAATAACTCGTAGACACAAGTGCACATCTGCAAGCAGTCCTGCTGCTGTTGCTACTACTTCTGTAAGTTCTCATATAATTCTGATGAATGCACTGTCATACATCTTGAGAGTACACTTGTTAGAGTCTCCAACCACAAGAGACCTAACAGATACCAACCATGGTAATCGCTGCCACCAGAGTCTCTCCCTAACTTCTTCTAGCTAAACCCCAAGCTTGACAAAAGAGTTTTAGATCTTAAGTAGCTTATATTAAAACAACAGTCGAGTAGCAGAATATGAAGATAGGATGAGACTGACTAAGCCTGGACTGCAGATGGGTTTAAATACCCTTCAGCCCGGCTTTCACAGCTTATGGTGTTGATAACAGTGTGAGAGTAGTAGAATTACTGTATGTCTCTACAGGACTTATCTAAGAGTATGAGATGATATCATGGTTGTCCTATGTGTTGATAGTCTGCGGTCATGAGTTCTAGCTCTATTTATAAATTCTATCTAGCTCTATTTATAAATTCTATTTATAGTTTGATCTTCGCAGGGATCCTCTGAGGCCTGATAACACTCAGTTGATATAAATAGGTACTTCCCCTTCCTCTTGGCCTTCAAAGGTTTAGAGAAGATTTTGAAGGCGGCCAGTCAATTCCTTGTCATCCATGTTACTAGAGATATCCAGGGTTCATCTGTGGATATCCACATATATCCATGCCCCCTCTGTCAGTGGATGTCCAAGTTACTAGGGTTCATCCTCAGATATCCACATATATCCATGCCCCCTCTTTCAGAATATCTGCAGATGGCCAAGTTACTAAGGATATCCAGGGTTCATCCACGGATGTCCAAGTTACTAGGGATATCCAGGGCTCATCCTCAGATATCCACATATATCCATGCCCCCTCTGTCAGAATATCTGCGGATGGCCAAGTTACTAGGGATATCCATTCATCCACGGATGGCTACTAGGGATATCCAGGGCTCATCCGCAAATACTTGGAAGAGGAGGCATGGGGGTTATGTGGACATCCAGGATATCCCTAGTAACTTGGCCATCCATGGATGACGAAGGTGATGACACAAGACTGGATATATAGGTGGAATGTGTTATACATTTTTAATAATGACAATAATGAACAATAATGAGGTACAGTATTTAAAACCTGATATTGAAGTTTGTAGTGTTGTGCTAGCTGTTTAGAACTCACACACACAAGAACCTACCACCGTTATTCAAAGGCTTCAAATAATAGAGAAACTCTGCTGTTTCACACACACAACAAGACCTACCCTTATTCAAAGGCTTCAAATAATAGAAACTCTGCTGTTTCACACACACAACAAGACCTACCCTTATTCAAAGGCTTCAAATAATAGAAACTCTGCTGTTTCACACACACAACAAGACCTTCTACCCTTATTCAAAGGATAGAATCTCTCTGATTACACTACGATTGCATGTCTTATATAGAGACAGGAAATTAATGAGCCTCAATGTAGACACAAGTATCTCAACAAAGTTTTCCAACAGTTTTGAGTTATGAAGCCAAACTTGTTCTTCAAGTATGCAAGCACATCTACAGACTGTATGTACTTCAATAGTCATGCAAAACATTCTGTGATCATAAGAACTTTCTTCCAATCAGAAGCCTTTTTATACTCCTTCACCAATAATTGTTATCACTGTTGTACTGTAGGTGTGAAGATTGCCAGGTCAGATGGCTAGTGTAAATAATACGTTTGTGTCAGATGGATTTGGCCAATGTATGACCAATTTCTTTGTTCCCCTCACCCGTCTAAAATATGAACGATGGGGAGTTGAATGGTATTCTATAATTCTGCCTAAAATTAACCTTAGAAGCGTCAAGCTTTTTGTCATTTTGGTAAACTTCAACAGAAAAAATGGCAGCTTGAGCTATGTAGTTCTTACTGCCACACTTCTGTGTGGTTGGACTTCAGTTGGAGCTGTGCATTTCATTGCTAGTTTTACTAAGTGAGCCTGTCAAGCCAAAATTGATCTGGGGTCTAGGGACTAATGTATACCTAATTGTGTAAAAAGTACATTTAAGCTGCTCAGTGCTGTTGGGTGCCTAGGAACTGAACTCCCACCAAAGCAGGGCCTGGGCCCTCACAGCTATAGGTTCCTAGTGTATACCAGCTCTCCATGAAGTGGGGATTAGCAGCTTGGCTCTGTGCAGGGGCATAGGCACCCACCAACAGCAGGCACTTCATGGCTAGGGCAGGGCAAGGGCTAGGAGCTAGAGTCAGAAGCCAGGCCAGGCAAGGGCTAGGAGCTAGAATTAGCCAAGGCAAGGGCTAGGAGCTAGAGTTAGTCAGGGCAAGGGCTAGGAGCTAGAGTTAGCCAGGGCAAGGGCTAGGAGCTAGAGTCAGAGGCCAGGCCAGGCAAGGGCTAGGAGCTAGAGTTAGCCAAGGCAAGCAAGGGCTAGGAACTAGAGTCAGGGGCCAGGCAAGGAGCTAGAGTTAGCCAAGGCAAGGGCTAGGAGCTAGAGTTAGCCAGGGAAAGGGCTAGGAGCTAGAGTTAGCCAGGGAAAGGGATAGGAGCTAGAGTTAGCCAGGGAAAGGGATAGGAGCTAGAGTTAGCCAGGGAAAGGTCTAGGAGCTAGAGTTAGCCAGGGCAAGGGCTAGGAGCTAGAGTCAGGGGCCAAGCAAGGCAAGGGCTAGGAGCTAGAGTTAGCCAAGGCAAGGGCTAGGAGCTAGAGTCAGAGGCCAGGCAAGGCAAGGGCTAGGAGCTAGAGGCAAGGCAAGGGCTAGGAGCTAGAGTTAGCCAGCTAGAGTCAGAGCTAGGGCCAGGAATAGATTTGGGACAGAAATATTCTCTGGGTGGAGCAATTTCTGCCCTGTACTTATTTTAATTTTAAACAAGGCAATCTATTATAAAACACACTTTCAATATTTGCAGGGTGTGGCCAGAGGTAAAATTGACCACCATTTGTCTGTGGGGTGTGGCAACCATTATCACTTGAATTACAAAGATCTTCCATTTATCATTGGAGTGGTAAGTGAAGGATTTACAAACACTATCCCTAAGTTCTGTGTCCATAGTTATAATTCTTGTGCTATATTCATCATTATACTACCGACCAGAAAAATGGGTGTGGTCTTGCTACATGGACTGGCCTGCTTATGGGAACTAGTGGTAGTTCTAAGTGATGCACCCTGCATTGTGTAGATTCACGTGGTCATTGTGTGTATGATTGTGTATGATAGAAATGGAATTTGCAAGTTCAGTCGAGCCAGCGTTAGGTGAGATGAGATGATATGTTCTTGTCCATCCAGTGCCTCTGCTGTAGCTGTTCTTATTCTTCTCAGCTTCACAGAAACTATCATATCTTCAGCTTCATCCAAGTGTGCAGTGTGCATCGCTAGCCTTCTCATCCATTTTCTACGTGTAGCTCTACATCACATGCGGTGGATGCTCGCTACAGGGAGGGCACTTGTTATGTGTATCCATCCTAGCTCTACATCACATGCGGTGGATGCTCGCTACAGGGAGGGCACTTGTTATGTGTACCCATCCTAGCTCTACATCACATGCGGTGGATGCTCGCTACAGGGAGTGCACTTGTTATGTGTATCCATCCTAGCTCTACATCACATGCGGTGGATGCTCGCTACAGGGAGGGCACTTGTTATGTGTACCCATCCTAGCTCTACATCACATGCGGTGGATGCTCGCTACAGGGAGTGCACTTGTTATGTGTATCCATCCTAGTTCTACATCACATGCGGTGGATGCTCGCTACAGGGAGGGCACTTGTTATGTGTACCCATCCTAGCTCTATACATCACATGCGGTGGATGCTCGTTACAGGGAGGGCACTTGTTATGTGTATCCATCCTAGCTCTACATCACATGCGGTGGATGCTCGCTACAGAGAGGGCACTTGTTATATCCATCCTAGCTCTACATCACATGCGGTGGATGCTCGCTACAGGGAGGGCACTTGTTATATCCATCCTAGCTCTACATCACATGCAGTGGATGCTCGCTACAGGGAGGGCACTTGTTATGTGTACCCATCCTAGCTCTACATCACATGCGGTGGATGCTCGCTACAGGGAGGGCACTTGTTATGTGTATCCATCCTAGCTCTACATCACATGCGGTGGATGCTCGCTACAGGGAGGGCACTTGTTATATCCATCCTAGCTCTACATCACATGCGGTGGATGCTCGCTACAGGGAGGGCACTTGTTATATCCATCCTAGCTCTACATCACATGCGGTGGATGCTCGCTACAGGGAGGGCACTTGTTATATCCATCCTAGCTCTACATCACATGCGGTGGATGCTCGCTACAGGGAGGGCACTTGTTATATCCATCCTAGCTCTACATCACATGCGGTGGATGCTCGCTACACAGAGGGCACTTGTTATGTGTATCCATCCTAGCTCTACATCATATGCGGTGGATGCTCGCTACAGGGAGTGCACTTGTTATGTGTACCCATCCTAGCTCTACATCACATGCGGTGGATGCTCGCTACAGGGAGGGCACTTGTTATGTGTATCCATCCTAGCTCTACATCACATGCGGTGGATGCTCGCTACAGGGAGGGCACTTGTTATGTGTATCCATCCTAGCTCTACATCACATGCGGTGGATGCTCGCTACAGGGAGTGCACTTGTTATGTGTATCCATCCTAGCTCTACATCACATGCGGTGGATGCTCGCTACAGGGAGTGCACTTGTTATGTGTATCCATCCTAGCTCTACATCACATGCGGTGGATGCTCGCTACAGGGAGTGCACTTGTTATGTGTATCCATCCTAGCTCTACATCACATGCGGTGGATGCTCGCTACAGGGAGTGCACTTGTTATGTGTACCCATCCTAGCTCTACATCACATGCAGTGGATGCTCGCTACAGGGAGTGCACTTGTTATGTGTATCCATCCTAGCTCTACATCACATGCGGTGGATGCTCGCTACAGGGAGTGCACTTTCCATCCTAGCTCTACATCACATGCGGTGGATGCTCGCTACAGGGAGGGCACTTGTTATGTGTATCAATCCTAGCTCTATATCATCACATACAGTGATACACAGAGGCATTTGCTACATACTTCATAGTGTCATGATAGTGTGCGTGATTTTATAGTTGCATGTAATGTGCATTGTTTATCATCACATGATTATTTGATGATGTTAAGTGCGCTGTGTGGCCAAGTACAATAGCGTAGAGAATTTTAAGAATTCCATTAAAGTGGTCTTCATATGCTGAGAAGATGTTCTCTAACTAGAGGTTTACAATGCTACTGTGTCTGTCTGCCTATGCGCACATGCTTATCAATGTATGTCTTGTAGCCCCATTTAAAAGAAAGGAAAGGAAGGAGGGGGAAGGGGGGGGGGGGGGGGGGGGAATTGGGACCACATGTATACTTTCATTAGTCGATAGCCAGTTGGAAATGGAAATATTTGATACCCACATATCCTGTTACTAGATTGCGTTCATGAATAGAGTGGCTAAGTCAGAGTGAAACTTCTCTTAATTCTATGGAAGCTTCTCCTGCTGTGTTTCTCCCGCATTTTTTTAAAATAACACTCACTTTTTTTCTTCAAATCTCAGTTCCCTTTGTTCGGTTTTTTCAGGAGCAAGTTTTAAGAACCTGTTAATTTGTTCTTATGGTCAGTTACAAGTTCACTTATTAGATCTAGACACCTCTGCACTTGCTATGTATAAACAATTAGACCTCATGACCAATAGAATCCAAAGAATCTCATAAACCCTCGAGCCTTTTATCATTGCACCTAACGTGAATGTTGTGTCTCAATGTAGAGTGTGCCTCCAGTTCAGGTTCTGAATACTGTGTCTCAATGTAGAGTGTGCCTCCAGTTCAGGTTCTGAATGTTATGTCTCAATGTAGAGTGTGTCTCCAGTTCAGGTTCTGAATACTGTGTCCCAATGTAGAGTGTGCCTCCAGTTCAGGTTCTGAATGCTGTGTATCAATGTAGAGTGTGCCTCCAGTTCAGGTTCTGAATGTTGTGTCTCAATGTAGAGTGTGTCTCCAGTTCAGGTTCTGAATGATGTGTCTCAATGTAGAGTGTGCCTCCAGTTCAGGTTCTGAATGTTGTGTCTCAATGTAGAGTGTGCCTCCAGTTCAGGTTCTGAATGCTGTGTATCAATGTAGAGTGTGCCTCCAGTTCAGGTTCTGAATGCCGTGTCTCAATGTAGAGTGTGCCTCCAGTTCAGGTTGTGAAGCCGTGTCTCAATGTAGAGTTTGAACCATACTTGAAGGCGTTGCTAGCTGGCTGAACTGTGGGCCATGAAGAAGAGTGAAGGAGAGAACTGGGGAGATTTTGACGACTAGCTTAACTTACATCACTAGTTGACAAAGCTTACCCTGATTTCCAGGAGGCTCAAGAACAACTGGCTCAAAACATCTATCTCAAACAGCTGGATCACCCACAAGTGGCGTTCGGAGTAAAACAGAAGAACCCATGTGCCTCCAGTTCAGGTTCTGAATGCCGTGTCTCAATGTAGAGTGTGTCTCCAGTTCAGGTTCTGAATGTTGTGTCTCAATGTAGAGTGTGCCTCCAGTTCAGGTTCTGAATGTTGTGTCTCAATGTAGAGTGTGCCTCCAGTTCAGGTTCTGAATGCTGTGTCCCAATGTAGAGTGTGCCTCCAGTTCAGGTTCTGAATGCCGTGTCTCAATGTAGAGTGTGCCTCCAGTTCAGGTTCTGAATGATGTGTCTCAATGTAGAGTGTGCCTCCAGTTCAGGTTCCCAATTCTCTGTCTCAATGTAGAGTGTGCCTCCAGTTCAGGTTCTGAATGCTGTGTCCCAATGTAGAGTGTGCCTCCAGTTCAGGTTCTGAATGTTGTGTCTCAATGTAGAGTGTGCTTCCAGTTCAGGTTCTGAATACTGTGTCTCAATGTAGAGTGTGCCTTCACTTCAGGTTCTGAATGATGTGTCTCAATGTAGAGTGTGCCTCCAGTTCAGGTTCTGAATTCTGTGTCCCAATATAGAGTGTGCCTCCAGTTCAGGTTCTGAATGTTGTGTCTCAATGTAGAGTGTGCCTCCAGTTCAGATTCTGAATGTTGTGTCCCAATGCAGAGTGTGCCTCCAGTTCAGGTTCTGAATACTGTGTCTCAATGTAGATTGTGCCTCCAGTTCAGGTTCTGAATGATGTGTCTCAATGTAGAGTGTGCCTCCAGTTCAGGTTCTGAATTCTGTGTCCCAATATAGAGTGTGCCTCCAGTTCAGGTTCTGAATGTTGTGTCTCAATGTAGAGTGTGCCTCCAGTTCAGGTTCTGAATTCTGTGTCCCAATGTAGAGTGTGCCTCCAGTTCAGGTTCTGAATACTGTGTCTCAATGTAGAGTGTGCCTCCAGTTCAGGTTCTGAATACTGTGTCCCAATGTAGAGTGTGCCTCCAGTTCAGGTTCTGAATGCCGTGTCTCAATGTAGAGTGTGCCTCCAGTTCAGGTTCTGAATGCCGTGTCTCAATGTAGAGTGTGCCTCCAGTTCAGGTTCTGAATGCTGTGAGGGTCGGATGCAGCCATTCGGACGCCAACGACCGCGGCGCGAGGTGTGACCCGCCGACTCAATGTAGAGTGTGTCTCCAGTTCAGGTTCTGAATGCCGTGTCTCAATGTAGAGTGTGCCTCCAGTTCAGGTTCTGAATGCCGTGTCTCAATGTAGAGTGTGCCTCCAGTTCAGGTTCTGAATGTTGTGTCTCAATGTAGAGTGTGCCTCCAGTTCAGGTTCTGAATGCTGTGTCCCAATGTAGAGTGTGCCTCCAGTTCAGGTTCTGAATGTTGTGTCTCAATGTAGAGTGTGCCTCCAGTTCAGGTTCTGAATGTTGTGTCTCAATGTAGAGTGTGCCTCCAGTTCAGGTTCTGAATGCCGTGTCTCAATGTAGAGTGTGCCTCCAGTTCAGGTTCTGAATGCCGTGTCTCAATGTAGAGTGTGCCTCCAGTTCAGGTTCTGAATGTTGTGTCTCAATGTAGAGTGTGCCTCCAGTTCAGGTTCTGAATGCCGTGTCTCAATGTAGAGTGTGCCTCCAGTTCAGGTTCTGAATACTGTGTCTCAATGTAGAGTGTGCCTCCAGTTCAGGTTCTGAATACTGTGTCTCAATGTAGAGTGTGCCTCCAGTTCAGGTTCTGAATGTTGTGTCTCAATGTAGAGTGTGCCTCCAGTTCAGGTTCTGAATACTGTGTCTCAATGTAGAGTATGCCTCCAGTTCAGGTTCTGAATACTGTGTCTCAATGTAGAGTGTGCCTCCAGTTCAGGTTCTGAATGTTGTGTCTCAATGTAGAGTGTGCCTCCAGTTCAGGTTCTGAATGATGTGTCTCAATGTAGAGTGTGCCTCCAGTTCAGGTTCTGAATGTTGTGTCTCAATGTAGAGTGTGCCTCCAGTTCAGGTTCTGAATGCTGTGTATCAATGTAGAGTGTGCCTCCAGTTCAGGTTCTGAATGCCGTGTCTCAATGTAGAGTTTGAACCATACTTGAAGGCGTTGCTAGCTGGCTGAACTGTGGGCCATGAAGAAGAGTAAAGGGGAGAACTGGGGAGATTTTGACGACTAGCTTAACTTACATCACTAGTTGACAAAGCTTACCCTGATTTCCAGGAGGCTCAAGAACAACTGGCTCAAAACATCTATCTCAAACAGCTGGATCACCCACAAGTGGCGTTCGGAGTAAAACAGAAGAACCCATGTGCCTCCAGTTCAGGTTCTGAATGCCGTGTCTCAATGTAGAGTGTGCCTCCAGTTCAGGTTCTGAATGCCGTGTCTCAATGTAGAGTGTGCCTCCAGTTCAGGTTCTGAATGCCGTGTCTCAATGTAGAGTGTGCCTCCAGTTCAGGTTCTGAATGCTATGTCCCAATGTAGAGTGTGCCTCCAGTTCAGGTTCTGAATACTGTGTCTCAATGTAGAGTGTGCCTCCAGTTCAGGTTCTGAATACTGTGTCACAATGTAGAGTGTGCATCCAGGACCCACCTTGTTTTACCTCGTGCTGTGCCTACATGAAGGAGAGTGAAATATCTGCCAGTGTGTGTTTATAGAATTGTGAATTTTCTATTTTTGCTGTGAGTGCATTTTTGCTGTGAGTGCTGTGAGTGCAGAATTTTTTCATAACAACAACAACAACAACAACAAAACAATGCAGAGCATATTTTGCTGTCACAATACATTGAAAAATCTTCTCCTTCTCAAACCCAGCAAACCAGATCTGCTCATCCATCTTACACATGAGGACCAGCGCTTCAATCGTGATGATATAGGGCTGGAGCTGCCCATTGCTGGGTCGCACCATTAAGACTATTTATATGAAGCCATGCCCATTCATTATCTGTGTGATGTGTAACTCTGCTTATGCATACTAGCATTCAGACAGATCATGAATCATGCGTGCATTTTGTGTGAAACACATTGCCAGTGAGTTGCATTGCCAGTGAGTATAAATGTGTTGCATTGCCAGTGAGTATAAATGTGTTGCATTGCCAGTGAGTATAAATGTGTTGCATTGCCAGTGAGTATAAATGTGTTGCATTGCCAGTGAGTATAAATGTGTTGCATTGCCAGTGAGTATAAATGTGTTGCATTGTCAGTGAGTATAAATGTGTTGCATTGCCAGTGAGTATAAATGTGTTGCATTGCCAGTGAGTATAAATGTGTTGCATTGCCAGTGAGTAAAAATGTGTTGCATTGTCAGTGAGTATAAATGTGTTGCATTGCCAGTGAGTATAAATGTGTTGCATTGCCAGGGAGTATAAATGTGTTGCATTGCGAGTGAGTATAAATGTGTTGCATTGCCAGTGAGTATACATTGCCAGTGAGTATAAATCCATTGCCTTGCAGACTAGCCAATGGTGTCCCTAGTGAGGTTGACTGACTATACAGCATGGATCCTGTGTCAGACTATCCCTAGTGAGGTTGACTGACTGTACAACGTGGATTCTGTGTCAGACACTCAAACAGTGTCCCTAGAATGTATATCCAAACACTCTCAAAGAACTCTCAGTTGACATAATAACATTACAATAACCTTCTCAATAATAAATTGTATTCTCTCGACATTTCGACTAGATGCTCTAGCCATTGATTATTGAGAAGGTTATCGTAATTATATCTATACAGTACTCTTAGTCCTAGACAGCTAGAAAAACCCTTGCCCTAGAATAGCCTTAACCTAAACCTGGCTCAACCAAGATATCTAATCAGTTACCATCACTAGGGACATCGTGGGACAGTCCCAAGTATCCCAGGATATCCTGGGAACGTGGTAGTATGTGACTTTGTGTATGAAGTTGTACAAATCACGTCTGTGCATCGGTAAGGTATTATTGCTCGTATGATTTTGTGGTGTACCGTACACTTTGTTGTTGTATCGCAGAGTGCCACACCTTCTCATTCCTTGTTTGCCAATTATCAGCATATGCTGCACCTGCTGAAGTGTCATGGGCCCATGTGCAGGCTGCTGCCTTGCAATTACGAACACCTGGTGGACCCCTCTAACAAACAGTACGAGACTTTGGTAGAGCTTTCTGCTCTGCTCACTAATTTACAAGATGAAGTTCGAAAGTTGAGCAGGTAAGCTTTTTTAAACAAAACAAAATCCATACTAACAATTGTTTATTCAAATTATAGTGGCTATCAGCATTTGTCACCTAAACGGAATCAGTGTGAAGATCGCTTGACAAGGAAAGAGCATCATCAGCTAAAAACAACGACGAATAAACTGAGATCGAAGTCCAATGAGATGGCTGAATTCTGTCGGCAGTCTGTTTCCAGCAGAGCAGAGTGTCCTGTGTGTGCATGCATTTGTGACATGCATATCAACGATACGTCAGCCCTGCAGCAGCAAAGGCAATTGTTAAAAACATTTAAGCAAGTCCAGAAAACTTTGCAAAGTGATGATCTCCACTGGCAATGATGAGGAACTGAACGTGATTTTGTCATCAATTTTTGTGACAATGTATTGGAAAGCAGTGCTATTGTGAATAACTAGCAGTCACTATCACTTCAACAATAAGTGGGGAAGGCTGTAGGTTGGGGAAGACTGACTTCATTTCCTCCGAGAATTTTGAATTCAAATGCTGATTTGTTGAATGAATGTGATTTACAATGCTTACAGCAGAGAGTGAAGCACTTAAATGAGACATATAATTTTAAAAGCTGTGTTTATTCGAGCCTTAAATCCAGATTCTAGCTCGGATTTTACCTTATCCATTCGTGTCTAAACACTAACTTTAGCTAACCCACGTAAATAGGCGGTAATTGAAGATTTCGCATTGAAATTGAGTAACTTAAGTTCTGAAGGTTGTTGTTGTTGTTGTTTCTCCCACCCACCCACCCACCCCGCCCCAATTTGCAAAACCAAGATCCTGTGTGGAATATTTGTGTGGAGTCAGAATATTTTTATCTGGGATTAAAAAGTTCTGATAAACTTCTCAATCTGCGACTTCTTGTCACAATAAAACTCTCAGGCTGGCAATTGCATGCTCTTCTGTTCTTGATAGTTGTGATTTGAGTGAAGAAACCATGAAAGAACTTTTGTGCAGCCATGCACAGGATTGGACTTCTTCACTTTCTAGAGAAGATTTAATGTCTCTATCTATGACACTTCATTTGGCCTTAGTTGTAGAACATGGAGTGACTCATACTAATGCAGCTAACTTGATAAGTACTCTCATTGGCAGAAGTGAGCGAACAGTGCGAGAGTGGAAGTACACCTTTTTCCATAATGGTGGCAGTTTCTCTGACAGTAAACATGGTGGATATCGGAGGGAAGGAGTATTATAGAATGAAGAACTAAATGAAGCTGCTTCAGATTATGTACGGGATAATGTCATAGTGAAAGGCTGACCAAATTTGACGTCCATTTCTTTTTGTCATTGGGTAAATGAATGTCTATTACCCAATAGTATTCTTGACTCAGGATACCCAAGCGTATAAACTGCACGAGCATGGCTATACAAACTTGGATTCCTTGTTGATGGACAAAAAAAGGAGTGTATGTATATAGACGGACACGAAAGGGTTGATATAGTGAATTATAGACAAAAATTTCTCCGTGAAATGGTAGCAGGTGGTTTCTTGATCAAGGACTTAGCTCCAAGTGAGGAAGCCAAGGATGCTTTTCCTGATGACATTGGTTCACCACCTCCAGAGCGTACGGTAAAGAATATCTTCATCTTTCATGATGAATCCACATTTAATGGCAATGACGATGAGTCCCTACAGTGGGGTCGACCCGAAAGCCAGGTCATTCGTTCTAAGAGTTGGGGTTCCGGTATTATGGTATCAGACTCAGTAATGATGACTATCTCTGTTTAACTCCATCTGAATATGATGCAATGAAACAGAGTGACCCTAGTATCTGCATGGGATCAAGAACCCTCCTTGAATGTGGAGAGGCTCGTGATGGTTATTGGATAAGCAATAAATTTATGAAGCAAATGGGTCAAAATAGCAGAGGACCAGAGTGGTTGTCATGGCCTATGCAGATGACTCTCTTAATGTTCACCGTATGAATGCCAAGGAAGGAGGCTCTCAACCACTGATGCATGACACAATAATAGCATATTTCAATTACTAAAGTAGTGAAAAAGCCCACAGGGGAGAGAGTTTCTATACCCCGAAGAATGATCGATGTATTGCAACAGAGAGAAAAGTATCATTCTAAAATGAAGGTGGATGATATGCGAAAAGAATTATCCAGTCATCCAGATTTTGTCAATGAAAAAAATTATTTCTTCATAGCCGTGGTCATGCTTGTCACTTAATTCCTAAATATCATTGTGAGCTTAATCCGATAGAACACTGTTGGGCACAAGCAAAGCGTCATACCAGGGCCTATTGCAATTGCAACATTATTGGGCTTCGTCGTAATATAATACCTGGTCTTGATAGTGTTCGCTCAAGAAAATATTCAAAATTATTTCAGACGAATTCGAAATGACATGTTTGGATATCTACTTGGGCACCAAGCTGGTAAAGGATTAGAAGAACCAATTCGGATATCTACATATGACACCACTGTTAATAAATATGATGTTTTCTTTGCTATTATACTACTACAGTACTATAATATACTAAGACTAAAAGCATTTTCATGGTGTAGTTACAGATGTGGTAAAAGGTGTGTCATTTTGATAGTATTACAAACTAATGTGTTAATATTTCTAGAGCTTCAGGGTACTTCACATTACTTCCAAATTTGGAGGTCTGGGTCATAAGTGTGTGGGAGTAGTTACAAGAAGTAGAGGCATGGCCAGCAATTTGATCATAATTTGCATACGTAATGGTTACCATGGTAACATAATAATGAAAAGGGTCTGCCAGAGATATTCCAGGAATAAACCCACAATTGATTACAATAAGATATAGAGTACACATTTCAATGGCTTTTGTGCACCGTACTGGTTCTTGTCCACAATGTACACTTCATATATTTTCAATGGGAGAGAGTATTAATTCACCCATCAAACATCCCAAACTACACCTACATACATAACCACAAGTGGGTCAATTGACGAAAGCACCCACCAAAACTAAAGTATCCTGCAACTGCAGTTATGTACAACTTGAACCAAGTGCATGCAGAGCAGCAGAACACCAAATCACTCATTCTCTACATCAAGGGGCCTGTTATCTTTCCTTCCTTCTCCCTGCATCTTGAATATTTTGGCAGGTTGCACTCAGACCTGCCAACTCACCCGATGCTGCCGGGTGTCACCCGATTTCAACACTAATCTCCAGATCTCCCGATTGAATATCCAATTCACCCGATTTTTTTTAAAGATCAGGGTTCAGGTTTAAAAAGAACGCTCGCCCGATTAAATAATAAACCTGGTAACGGTCGTCGATCTGCCAACTCGTTTACGTTGTACGACGTAGTGAAGAGAGTAGTTTTGTCGATCGAGTCAAAGATAATGGAGCCAGTCAAGCCGGACTAGCGGAAGAGTAAGGCGTAGGGAAGTTGACAATAACGGAGATAAAAAAGAACGCTACATTATACAACATCATTCATGGACATTTATATTATTATCCATCTGATATTTTTGTACATAAAGTAAGTAGACGTCATGCAGATTCATCACACGTATTGCACCAACCAAGAGCACATACAAATGCCTTTCATTCCTCTTTTGTTCTTGACTCTATCCGCATGTGGAATAACTTGCCACATTCAGCTCCTTCCACCAACACTTTCAAACGTTTTATTGCTCCTTTATTCATGTAGCATTATATATACACAGACACACACTAGTATTAGCTTATGGCTATTTGTGTATCTTATTATTATTTATTTTTTTTAATTAAAAAAACGAAGCCAAACTTCGAGAGTTCGCAGACAACCTTGACTGTCGGGGGGATAAGTTCAGCTCGCAAAGTCATGCGCCTTGCTAAAGACGAACAACTAGAAAATGCTGTTTTGTTCGTTCAGAAAAGGGAGCAAGCCCCAAGGCACTGCAGTCGGTGGACTATTTGCTCAGAGAAAATAGAACATAATTATGAAATGAAAAAATATGTATGTAAAACAGCATGCCAGTTACTGAGGACCTAAATCCTTCTAGTACCAGGAAGTGAGCTTCTTATTATCCAAAGGACCTGCAGATTAAAACGATATTGAAAATAATTCCAACGTGATTCAGCATTTTAATTACATTCATGAATCTATAATTAATGTGTGTGTTTTTTTGGCATATCTGCTTAGCCGAACTACTTTGTCAGCGTTTCAAATACCTATTTCGTGTCGCTGAGGTAGTTGTCCTCCCTCACAGTAATGCTGAAGAGGAATGACTCGAGCATTTTCGGAAAGAATTGTCGGAAAGAATAAGACGTGCTCGGCAATGAAACTCGATGGCACTTTGTCAAGTATTCTAGCCATGAAGCTAGCATTCCCTGAATCTGAAGTTCCCTGTTAACACTGGGTGCCTGATGAGAAAACTTGGGACCATGCAAAAAGGGCTATAATCAGAATCATTAAACTGATAGCAGTGTGTTATTTGGGGGGGAAATTAATTTAGTATGCTACATGCTATTTTATGACTTGACCAGATTTTATACCAAATCTCCAGATTTTTCGAGGATTTTTTGGGGGATCTCCAGATTTTCATGACTCTGGGGTTGGCAGGTCTGTGCACTGTCAACAAAGTATAATAATAGTTTCGAGTAGTCTTGGTAGACTTCCAGGCATGTCCATGGGTACATTGCTCTCTTCTTGCCAAAGGATTGTTCACCAGCAACGCTTGATGAACTATATTCACAATGCATTATGTTAATCTCGGATTCTGAGTGCACTATGGCTAAGGTAAGAGATCTCTGTTTGGGCCAAAGATACATTGGTACCACAGAGGCAAAGAGAGGGGAAAAAGGGGGGGGGGCTGCTTTTGAATGGTAGTAAGCTCAATAGCTTCACTGCTACCCTGGAGGAATGAGTTAGGCAGCAATGGTGTCTCAGCGCAACATCTCTTCACTAGTGCACTCTCTAATTAACAGTCTTGATTGCTCACAGTTATGAGTTACCGCGTGACAGTCACGCACGTGCGAGCCAGAGCGCCATGCCACAAGTATTAAAGGACGCACGATTTTATTCGTAGGCCTCAGGACAATTAAGTAGGAGGAGACTATAGTCCAGGAACGCTGTGGGTAAACTCCGTCGAGCGAACTCGTTACTCGGCCTCTTACAACTGGAGAAGGGGACGGCTACCGAAACTACTTCATGTTTGAGTGAGTTTGAATTGCACAACTCGTATTAGGGTCTGACTCTGCCGTGACCATGCTATATTCTTGGAAAGATAGGTAGTGGTGTGCAGAACTTATTGTCGGCGTTAAAAACTGTGGTTTAGTCTTTCACATTCTGTGCTATGGTCCTGATTTATATACCAAAATGTAGTATGCTTTCTGGTGGTAGTTTTTTTTTTTTGCCATATCTTTTGGAACTGCAAGTAGTTGAATGTGAAGTAAGGTCAGTGCACCAAATCCGTTATGTAAATAACTTAACACCAGCATCAGTGAATGGCTATAGCAACTGTGTTTGATAGAGCTGTAACACTACAACTTGATGCATTATTCCTGGAAGGCTAGAGCATCTAGTCGAAAGAGAATACAGTTTCTAGTTGATTATTGAGAAAGTGATTGTGAGATTTTTTAAATATGTATTTAAAGCCGACTATGTTCATGTGAATGGGGCCTAAAAAAATACTTGTGGTTAGGACTTTGGAGCTCCATAGATTCTGCATGCTTTACTGTATGAACTTGATATATAGCTCAAATGGTAGATCTATCTGTGTGCTCTCTTTTGATAATAAAAAGTTGCCTATAAAGTTACATGCAGCCAAAGTGGGAGCCTTCAAAATCTGTTTGCATGAGCTTTTGGTGGTTGTGTTTTTGTTTGGAAAGTGCTAGCCAGTGTTATATGTGTCTAGAGTAAGCCCTACTCTACAAACCTAGCTAGACTAAACCAGACTAATTAGGCAAGCAGAATCTATGGAGCTCCAAAGTCCTAACCACAAATCACACTTTCCAGACATGCTCAGCACTCCTCCCTCCTTAAGAAATAGATGCACAGACAGTAAAGTAGGGACAGTTCATTTTAATCACATTCAAGCATGGATTCACCTTGTCTAGGATTTCGAGATGATGATTGACTCTCATCTTCAGGACTGCCAAGTGGGGGGTTATATCAGCAACTCTCCTAGATGTGGGCTTACTGAGTTGATAGGTCATCTCCAAGCCTAGACGAGATGTGAATGTGATTGTGTGAATGTGATTGTTTTGAAACTAAGTTGATTATTGTAGATGCACCTTATTATAGATACACCAATGCACTAAGATCACATCTCATTACAGTGGAATTCTCTTATCCATGTGTCAAGTTAAACATCTGCTCATTTGAAATAATTGGGAGTAATTGTCTCTTGATCACCACATCACTTAGCCCTAGCTCTAGTACTTCATGTTGGAAATAAGCATCCACTGATGTGCTGATGATGACAACAACAACAAAAGACGACAACAACAATAAAAGATGCATGAAAGGATGCAAGCCGGGGGACCTTGTGGTCCCATTGTTAAAGATGGCCCTGAGCTCTTCCGGTATAACAGCTAGGAGAACGTAATGGAACCCTATTACTGGATATTGAGTCCTAATTCCTCTTCTCACCAGATCATTATCATCAATAATGTTTTTAATACGCTTTAGATGTTGTTGATCCCTTCAGTAACAGGTTCAAGATTTTTTGGTGGTTCCATGGAACCTTTCCCCCCCCCCTCTTCCCTTCTTCTTGACAGTCTACAGTGATTATTCATTTATGGTCTAACATTATCATTGACAGTCTATGTGGATTTTCTATGGACTAACATTGTCATATCATTTCGGTTTTCAGCTAAATTTCTTTGCCTCGGTATAAAGCAATCACGCAGTCTAATTTCTTATCCCATTTTCGTGCAACTCGTGCCCCTTAGGCAACTCGTGCCCCTTAGGCAACTCGTGCCCCTTAGCGGCCTTAGTGTAGCGATTCAGTGAAGTATCTGGCTCATACTTCATCATTCATAAATCCATTTTCAAAATCCAATGTCTGCCACTGGTCCTGCATCATAAATTTGTCAAGGTATGAAAGCAATTGATGACAATGAACTCCTTTCATCCTTTTGAATTTGACCTTGGCCTGCATTAGATTTTGCAAGAGTGGTAACATGTTATTAACCCTCATGGTATAGCGCTCATCTTGGTCCAGTAGCAGTCAATGTGCTGGTTGTATTTGCACACCTGTGGTATAATCAACAAATTCCACTGACTAATTGACAATGCCATCTAAGCTACACTTCAGCATGAGGTTTAATTTGGAGCAGAATGGTTGCATTCCTCAGGTCTACACAGGTCGTATGTGCGGGTTTAATTTTATCTTGCTCAGGAAATTCCCTTCATGTTGATTCAAAGATAGCATATACCAAGAGAGCATGAAAGAATGGGACCACAGAGGGTGTTTTTTTAGTAATTATTTATTTATTTATTTTATTAACAACTTGAACAAGTCAAAGTGGTTCATACCTTTTTCCAATTAAATATTGCAAACTTAGATTTTAGAGTGTGTGGAGGCATAATTCCAATGTGATATGCCTTAGCTCTAGCTCTATAGTCCTAGCCCAGATGGAAAAACTTACAAGGCAGCTTTTGACCTGTGATGGGTTGGGGGGGGTGCATGCATAATACAAAGACCTGTGGTGCTATGCATTTGCAACTACTGAACAGGAGAACCTCATTCAAACTCTATGGGTTGAATTAAACATGATTGTGTTCAGGAAATGAGTGTTGAGCAGCTGTTTTAAATATGCATGTATTTAAACAACCAGGAAGGTTGGGCAAAGTCTTGATCTTTTTTGAAGGAAAAAAACAGATCAAACTTGCAGCTGCTCTAAGAGACAACTGTTATGTCAGTTTAGTGCTAATGACATAAGATTGCTGCAGAGGTCATGAATATACAAATTTTGAAGAGGTGAGGGAGATAAACCTAGTGTCAGTGAATCACTCACAAGTGAGGGACTATGGGAGGGTCTGATTGTTGTAAGTATTTTACAATAACCATCAATCAACTTGAAATTGTATTCTCTCACGTTTAGACTGGATGCTCTAGCCTTCATCAGTATTATTGAGAAGGTTATTGTAAGGTTATCTGTAAATAGTTGTATGATTGATTTTTGTGGACTAATTGATTTGTTAATGGGCACAAAGATTGACTTGATGTTCTAGGTAGTGGACCATGTAAGATGAGGTTCTATTGTACTTGTATGTCATGGCCAATTGATCCTGTTAGGGAATCCTGCAATGAAGTGCCAGTCTTGCCATTGCTAAAGAAAATAGTTATGGGATGGCATACTGAACCATAAAGTACATAGACGATAAGTTCACTTTAGCAATTTGATTTAATTAAAGGCTACTGGTGAGCAGTATTGGAATTTTGTCAGCCTTACAAGGTGATAACATATTTTTTTAACCTGCTATAAAAACTTGTGGTGACTTTAGAGCTCCATAGATTCTGCACACTTCACTCTATGAACTTGATATATATAGCTCAAACGATAGCTCTCTCTATGTGCTCTCTTTTGAAAATAAACAGTTGCCATGCCCAAGTTACAGGCTATCAAAGTTTAGGACCTCAAAACCTGCATGCACAAATTCCCAACAGTTAATTGGAAAGTGTAATTGGAAAGTGCTATACTGTTGAAATTAGCACCAGTGGCTAGAGGAACATACAATGAGTGTTTTCCTTAGGCGCTAAAACAAAAGAACGTGGTCAACCTCATGGGTTGAAAATTAATTTTAGGAAATTGATTTTTAACCACCATGCATGACCACGTTCTTACGTTATGGCAACACAGCTTCCTCTAACTACTGATACTGGTTAGCTTCCAATTAGGAACTAGAACTGTGGGAATTTGGGCATGCAGGTCTCTAAATTTTGACAGCCTGTAACTTGGGCACAGTCATACTTAAGCAACATTTTATCATCAAAAGAGAGTCAATTTCATAGGGTGAAGTGTGCAGAATATTTGGAGCTCTAAAGTCGGAATTACAAGCATTAAAAAAAATAATAGTATTGCCCCCCCCTTTTAACTGTATTTTGATGGAACCATCCCAGGGAGGAAATTGGACACAATGTGACACTTGTAATGCGCTGTTATGACCATTTAATGAGTGCGTCTATTCATTTCATGAGCTGCCTAGCTGCGCAAACTATTCGAGGGAGTGCTCCATTGTTTCGACATGACTAACACACACACATGTGCACAATAGTTGCACGAGATCACCGCTTCTCAAAAAGGTGGCAATTATTGATAGTAATAGTGTTTGTGCTCTAGCCATGCCTCTATTCTAGTTTTGTCTTCTTCATAGTCAGGTTCCTCGCTTGCAAAGGGATCATCATCGTCAGTCTCTCCAATCTTTTCTATAGAGTTAGGTCATCTTGCTGAAGATTTGCTTCAGCACTTTCTACTACTTGCCTGGGCTTTAAACAATGGATGCTTTCACCATGTGACCATCTGTCTCAACTGAAGTGCTGCAACTTTTGAAGGATTTGATTATCACTTCAGTAGTGACAGATTGCCGAGCTTTCCTCCCTCACACCAGACAGCATTTTCTCTGGAGCTTTCAAACTTCCTGCTGGGTGTGGTCTAATCGAGGGCGCATTCTAATTCTTTCAAATTAGTAAATGGTGTGCTGACTAATTGGGAGTGTGTTCTTTTCAAGGATGCATTCTATTCAAGGATGCATGCATTCTATTCAACGACGTGTTCTATTCAAGGACATATTTTATTCAAGGACACATTCTATTCAAGGGCACATTCTAATTGAGGAAAATACGGTATGTCAATTGAACACTTCCGTGAATGTGTGGGGTTAATTTTAATTTATTTAATTTGAATGAAATTCCAGGTGGAAATTATTTTGTAGAACCTAATATCCTGCTGTTAAAGAATCCCTCTATTACATGTTAAACAAATTACCTTTTTATTGTACTTTTTCTCTAGTCTTATACAGTCGTACATATTTGGTGCAGGTTTAAAGGAGGTAATATTTGAGATGGAACGGTTCAGTCAACTTGGAAAAACTGGAATGAAGCTCTCGGCTTTAAGTTTAGGCGGAGCTATGTATGGGAATGTATATGGAAAGTTTGAGAAACGATCTGCGATTGCCAGCTTAAATTATGCTCTTGATCAAGGAATAAACTATATAGATACCGCTCCATGGTATGGGCAAGGAAAATCAGAGAAGTTTATTGGAGAAGCTCTTCAAGGTATTCCACAGAGCAGATATTTCATTGGAACAAAGGTCGGACGATATGAAAGAAGCATTCCTTTGATGTTTGATTTCAGTGCTGACAAGTGCTTGGAGTCGGCAGAGAAGAGCTTAAAAAATCTTGGTTTGGAATATGTTGACATTCTGCAGGTTCATGACGTCGAGTTTGCACCCTCAGTTGATATCATAATCAATGAAACTTTACCAGCATTGGAGAAACTAAAGCAGCGTGGCTTATGTCGGAAGATCGGCATAACAGGATATAATCTATCAATACTGAGAGATGTCGCTGAGAACAGTCATGTCATCATTGACTCCGTATTGAGTTATAGTCGCCTTACATTAATCGATGACTCATTGAGTGCAGCATTCAAATATTTCCTATCCAGAGGTATTGGGATTATTAATGCATCCCCAATTGCAATGGGACTGCTTTCACCAAACTCTGAGATACGAGACTGGCATCCTTCGAGTGAAGAAATTAAAGCAGCATCTATTGAAGCAGGGGAGTACTGCTCCAAGAGAGGAGTTGATATATCTCGCCTAGCTCTCAAGTTTTCAGCCAGCTTCAAAATGGTATTATTATACACATTAGTTTGTTGTATGTACACAAACATTCCAGGACAGCTCCATGTATTCATGTTGCACCTCCATCTATCAGTGAAGTGGGGGAAAATAGGAGAAAAAACAATGAAGACACTGAGGGGAGGTTTATTATAGTAACCTTTCTTTCATTGGAATTAAGAAGTTTAGTGCGTAGCTTTTTTGCATATTTGTATTTGTGCCTGCACCATTCTCAAATCCCCGTATTCAAAAAATATATATTTAACAAATTAATGGTTCATTCAACTTGTCCACATGTGCAAGATGTGGTACCATAAACTGTGTACCAAGTGCCAACCCTCTCCCCCTCCTCGTCCCCTCACACCCCACCATACACGGCCCAGCAGGGAGGGGGGGGAAACGAACACAGTTTGGCGGTGTTTTTTTTTTATAAACTAAACTGGCTACCATGCTAGTTGAAGTTTTCTGAAAAGGTGTCTCTGTGTGTGTGTGCATGTGTGTGTGTGAAAGTGTGCGCGTGCATGCATGTTTCACATCATCTATCGCCTGTGATATTAATGTTTGTTGTTATCAGGTGAGTACTACAATTGTTGGTATGCTGGATAAAGAGATAATTGCCAAAAATATCGAGGCTCTTCATCGGCCATTGGATGATGTGGAAATAGAAGTGCAAGCATACGTCAGGGGGCTCTTTTCAAAGTTAAAGAGACGAAACTGGGAAGGTATTGAAGTGGATCGATATTGGAATTCAATGAGGAAGAATATTTAACAACTATCTTCATAGATATTTCATTTTTAAGTTTTTGTTGTTAGTGTATATACCATAATCATTGTCAGTATATCAACACTTCATTTAATATACTTCATTTACTTAATTTTATGTGCTATATATATATCTAACTACATTCAAGTCAAGTACTCATGAATTCCCTTCAAGGAGGAGTTATATATATAACATCAAATCTTTTTTTAAATGTGCTTTCTAAGACCTGTACCTTTTATATATAATGGAAATAATACGTGTTAGTAAAAAGATGGGGTTTATAATGTCCTTTAAAATTAGAGGAGGAAGTACATTGTTCTGTAAATGAAGGCAAAAAAAAAAAGTTGAGAACAAAAAGATACAAAACGTTTGAAATTAATGTAAAAATCGACAAAATTATCTGGGGGGGGGGGGGGGGGGGTTGTACTTTTTCAAGGGGTGACCTCTCCAAAGAGTTGGTAAATTAGAAAATTTATATTCTATATGTAGACCACTTAAGTTGGAGTTTTATCTTGTATACTCACAAAACATGAACCTATTTTTTTATTTTTTATTTTTTTTTTTTTTTTTAGCAAACAAAACTTAATTACATCAATCCAAAAGTCACACCTATAAAACAATTCAATCCTGTCCATCCACCATGGGAGCACGGGGAGGGAGGCGGTTGATCCATATTGATGTTCTGCTCTGGGAGAGAGCTTCACAGAGATGAACAACCTCATTTGTTTTGTCTTTCATTCACTTGCCTACCTGCCCCTCATGTTAAAAGCCCATTAAAAAGCTGCAAAACAAATTCAGGTCTTATATAGAAAGACGTTTTTTGAGATATCTGACTTTAAGTTCTTAAAAGGGAGACTACTGGACGCAGCTTCCTGGAGTAGAATCCCACTGGTAATTCTTCATCTTCGCTCGCCACACTCAGAATTCAGCAATCCCTTAGTAGTTGCGTCTGTCTGTAGGATAAATATGCCTGTGGGATGGTAAGGGAGAACACTTGGGAAAGGGTATGGCATAGATAATGAAATTCATCATTCATAGCAGTCGACCAACATACAACATTAGCTGTGCTCTTCCGCGTAGCGTTGGTAAGTTCTAGGCTTATGGACTTGTGTGTGTAATTAGGGATAATTTTCCTACAGTATCCTGTGGTACCCAAGAAGGATTGTACATCCTTTCTAGTAGGTCTCACATAGTTTCTGATTGCTTCCACCCTGTGGTCTTGTGTGGACACCTTGCCTCTTCCCACGGTGTGTCCCAGAAAGCTAAGGGATGCTGCCCACCACTGGCATTTCGCCGGTTTGGCAGTTAGTCCAGCCTTCCTTAGTCTGTTTAGCACACATTTGATGTGTGCCACGTGGTCTTCCCAGGGCTGACTAAAGATGATAATATCGTCCATATATGCACCACTAAAATCTTGGATGTCATCTAGGACTGTGTCCATCATCCTTTGGAAAGATGCTGGGGCATTCCTCAATCCGAAGGGTATCTTAGTAAAATGGAATTTTCCCTATGGCATGCAAAAGACTGATCTACTTGAGCCAGGGGAATTTGGTAAAATCCTTTGTTGAGATCTAACTTTGACAAATAATGGGCTTCCCCAAGCTGGTCGATCATCTCGTTTGTGCAGGGCATTAAGTAGGGGTCTGTTTTTGTGATGTAGTTAACCTTTCTACAATCAGCACAGCCGAACGGTGCCATCAGGCTTATGAACTGGGACCATGGGCGAGGACCAAGGGCTGGTGGATGGCACCACTGTGTCAGACTCTCACCCGAACCTCCTCCCCCTCAGCTGGTCCCTCCATGCCGGAGCTATTCTACATGGGCATGTCCTGATGGGCTTCTCGTTACCAGTATCAATCTTATGTCATATATTCCTGGCTCTACCAACCTCCTGTCTTATTACATCATTATAGTCAGCTAGCAAGGCTCCCACCTCACTATTCTGCCTGTCTGTCAGAGCTGGTAACTCTCGAAGTACTTTACCCTGCTCCTGGCCCTCATCTTCCTCTTCTGCTACTACTACCATACCTAGTAGCGAAGCATCAGGAGGGTTCCAGGCTTTAACATGTTGATATGCGCTATTCTTCTCTTACTTTTCTTTCAGGTACGGCTAGGGTTGGGTCCTCTTTTTGCAGCTTAAGCTTGTCTGAAGTTCTTCCTGGATGTCTCTACATATATATTTTGTAAGATTACATATCCAGCAATATCAAGGTCTTTCAAAAAGTTTGTGTTTGCCACAGTTTACTCAACTTTTTCCCCATTTGAGAGCTCTTTTAGTGATCTCTGATATGAGCTTTTCATCTTACTGTAATGAGGCACAGTCAAATTATGGTGAGGAGACGCTGAGTTTTAATCATCACCTGGGTGGCTAATTAACACTGTATGTGTTAAAGCCAATTTACTTGATGCTAAGTGCTTTGCAAACCACAGGTTGATTTAGAGCTATGTGAGATAACCCTGCCACACACAAAAGTTTTTGAGTACCTTTTTTTGCAACTTTTGGTGTCTTTTTTTAACGACTAGATTACTTTGACAGAAATAAATGTGAAGTATTCCAATCGAATCTTTGACGGCCTTTTAGTCTGAAGTAGATTAATTAACAGTGGACTCTTACCAAAATGGCTTCGTGATACTTCCACCAGAGAATCTTGTGACTTTGACTGGAATATATACATACCTCTATCCAGAGAATACAAATGTGTGAGTGCCTTGTGTGCATTTTGAAAGCTTCTACAACCTCCCTCATAAGCAGCTCTTTTCTCTGCTCTCTTTGGATAAATGGTAAACCATGCTGCATACATTCAATCCAGTTGACAATATTGAAGAGCACCTGCTCTCAGAGATCAATGCTCTTTCTATTTAATTTTCTGTTTATTTATTTTAAAACTCTTAAGAGGATATACACAACACATTGAAGGATGTATTGTGAGGTACACTTCCCTGACAATGGAATATAGTGGTAGCACAGAAACAGATTGTTTTCAGCAACAACAAAAACAAAGCAAGGAAAAAAACAGTTCATGACTTAGAGACTGCACAAATCAACAACAGATGAAGGCCCAGTTTGATCAGCAAGCCAATAATTCAGTCCTTGCAGTTTTGACCACAAGGGATATATGAAGGCCCAGTTTGTTCAACAAGTCAATAATTCAGTCCTTGCAGTTTCGACCACAAGGGATATATGAAGGCCCAGTTTGTTCAGCAAGCCAATAATTCAGTCCTTGCAGTTTCGACCACAAGTTCATGCCCATAGTTGATAGCAGAAGCTTTGACTTAAAGACTACTGATGCTTGACTAGAGTTCGATAAGGTACTATTCGCTCATTGGAGGAATTGACTATAACTATGGAGTCAGTGTATGATTGTGTGTAGACTGTAGATATATATATATATATATACTTAGAAGGTAGTTTGCTGAGAAGGCTACAAATAGTGCTCAATGCTGTATTAAGGCAGAGCTATTAAATATAGAAAAGTACTGGGATGGCTAGTCCTACTGCAGTTTCATGCTAATGCAATCATCAGGGATGATTGCATTAGCATGAAACTGCAGTAGGACTAGCCATCCCAGTACTTTTCTATATATATATATATATATATATAAACAACAACAAAAGAAGAATGATTTAATCTTGATACATGCAATGCTGAGCTTGTTAAGGCCACCACATGTTAAAACCTGTGTATGGGCCCAGATTATCGAGGTGGGTAAAGATCGTCAACTAGAAGTCTGACAACATGCATTCTATCGTTAAACTGTCTCAATGTAGATTTGACTTGGCGAGGGTGGTCCTGGGGTGTGTGTGTGTGTGTGTATATATATACGAGCGTGTGTGTGTGTGTGTGTGTGTATATATATACGAGCGTGTGTGCACCTGTGAGCGGGGCGGGGAAGATTCGTTGTTGCTAAGCAACAAAGCACGAGCAGAAGATGAGAAGGCGGTGAGTGAGACGACCATTACCAAGTCACTATTTTCCGACGAGAATGGAATGTTTACGAAATGGATGGTGAATTGCAACAGAAGTGTCGAGTCAACCATGTTGCAGCCTGGCTAAAGAAGGAATATAAAATTAACACTTCAAAGGAATGGATTTCTGCATGCACTGAGTGGATAGCGGAGGAAGAAGTCAGTGGTGAATATACAGCGATGAGTAGGGGCGTTCTGTGCCTATTTGGGATGAGGTTACCTTTATTTATAGTTGCACACCTCCAATAATGATATTTAAGTACTGAATCGGGAAAGCCTCTTCATTACCACATAGATACCAGTTTTTTGTTCTCCGTTAATATCTTGATTATAATCTCACATTCTGGAGAGCAACTTGCAGTCCTTAATGTGAAAAATCTTATGTTATTTGGCTGCTGTAATTCCATTGGTTCCATTGGTACCTCCAGAGTCCTGGAGGATGGAATGAAAGAAGTCACAACTACCTATTAGGGTTGGTGTAAAGAGTCTAATTAACCATAGCCATAGATACTGGCAACAGCAATGTAGTAATTATAGCCTGTTGCTTGAATGGTACAAGTGGAGACCCTTTACCCTTAATGTTTTACAGTGTTACATGTGCATAGTGATTTACTATTATGACCCAAGGCATAATTACATTCTAGTATAACAGTAATTTACTGTGTAGTAGGATGAAAGAAACTGTTGCCGTCCTCCCTCTGATGTGCCAGTTGTGTTGTACCTACGTAGCTCAGGCATGAAAATGAGGCCATCTCTTGTCACCTGCACACCTCCACACACCTCCACACAGTACAAATCCAGGTTGATTATCATAGCCACACGAGTGAACTTTGAACTGAGGGTGTGGTTCAAATTGGTGATTGTACAACAAAATTTATATATTTCATTTTTGAAAATAATATTTGTTGATTTCTTTTCAATCTGTTTTTGTTGTTATTTGCTGACTGTTGAAATGTTTGCAATAACAACAAAGCTGCTGAAAGTAATCCCACAAGTTAAAAAAATAGTGTTAACAAAAGTTCTGCTCTCTGGTACAATGTGTGTGTGTGTTCTCGTCCGTCTGTTGTAGGGACTGAAGTCCAATGAAGAAACCTGTTATTTGGTATACGAACAGCTACTGCACTCAGATCTCGCAGAAGTGGTTGAGCGAGGAGGTTTGGAGCACATTGACTTCCAGCAGAAAGGAACTTTGGAAGGACATTATTTCGTCCAGGTACATTGGAATGTATTATCAACACATGCACTGTGCTGAAGGAAAGCTTCACAACAAACAAACAACTAACAACAAAACACAATAACAAACAACAAAACACAATAACAAACAACAAAACACATTAACAAACAACAAAACACAATAACAAACAATGAAACGAACAACAAACCGCAATAATAAAAACGCAAAAAACCCGCTTAAACAACAAAAACAACAACAAACAACAAAACACACCAAACAACAAAATGCAATAACAAACACAAGAACAAACAAAAACAACAAAACAACAAAATGACAAAACGTCAAACGACGACAAAATGCAACAACAAAAAACAATAACAAACAACAAAACAAACAAAATGCAATAACAAACAACAAAACACAACAAAACAAACAACAAACAACAAAACAAACAAAAATGCAATAAAAAACAACAAAACAAACAAAACCTAACAACAAAACAAAAAAGCAACAAAACAAACTAACAAACAAAACAATACAAACGACAAAAATAAGCAACAAAACAACAAACAAAAAACAATTAATAACAAACAACAAAACAAATAGAACAACAAAACAAATAGACAAAATACACCTGAAATACACCTCTGAAAGAACCCCTGGACCTTTGAACCTTGAATACTTTGTGTGACAATCGGTATGAAACTATTTTGTGTCGATATCTTTAATTGAACATGAGCCCCTAAATTACTTTTTACAGTTGTGATACTGTAGATGCAGGCCAGATATCACAGCCTAGTGCACCAATGGTTGGAGCAACACAGAGGCCAGATATAACAGCCTAGTGCACCAATGGCGCCAGATATAACAGCCTAGTGCACCAATGGCAACACAGAGGCCAGATATCGCAGCCTAGTGCACCAATGGTTGGGAGCAACACAGAGGCCAGATATCGCAGCCTTGTGCACCAATGGTTGGATCAACACAGAGGCCAGATATCACAGCCTAGTGCACCAATGGCAACACAGAGGCCAGATATCACAGCCTAGTGCACCAATGGTTGGGAGCAACACAGGGGCCAGATATCGCAGCCTAGTGCACCAATGATTGGAGCAACACAGAGGCCAGATATCGCAGCCTAGTGCACCAATGGTTGGAGCAACACAGGGGCCAGATATCGCAGCCTAGTGCACTAATGGTTGGATTAACACAGAGGCCAGATATCACAGCCTAGTGCACCAATGATTAGAGCAACACAGAGGCCAGATATCGCAGCCTAGTGAACCAATGGTTGGAGCAACACAGAGGCCAGATATCACAGCCTAGTGCACCAATGGTTGGATCAACACAGAGGCCAGATATCGCAGCCTAGTGCACCAATGGTTGGAGCAACACAGAGGCCAGATATCGCAGCCTAGTGCACTAATGGTTGGATTAACACAGAGGCCAGATATCACAGCCTAGTGCACCAATGATTAGAGCAACACAGAGGCCAGATATCGCAGCCTAGTGAACCAATGATTGGAGCAACACAGAGGCCAGATATCACAGCCTAGTGCACCAATGGTTGGAGCAACACAGAGGCCAGATATCACAGCCTAGTGCGCACCAATGGCAACACAGAGGCCAGATATCGCAGCCTAGTGCACCAATGGTTGGAGCAACACAGAGGCCGGATATCACAGCCTAGTGCACCAATGGTTGGATCAACACAGAGGCCAGATATCGCAGCCTAGTGCACCAATGGTTGGAGCAACACAGAGGCCAGATATCGCAGCCTAGTGCACAATGATTGGAGCAACACAGGGAAACTTGATGCCTAGATTCTACTGCTCTATGCTTGCATTTTGTATGGAATCTCGCCATTTCCTAGAGGCAACTTCCATTTCAAGTGACAGTATTTGTCAGAGAACAGACTCAAAGCCTTATTGCGTAGAATAGTCTTGGCATGCATTTGGCTTGTGATGCTCCCTTCGGGCACATTCACTCTTGTCTAGGCTTATCTAGGCGACGTTTGCTGTTCAGCTTTCCGCTCTCTCCTCTCTTCTCTACTTTTTTCTAGCACTGAACTTCCTAGAATACTCTCTTCTCTGCAAAGTCTACAACTTTCAGCTTAAAAAGCTGCTGCAATAGCTGAGCCTCTCTCGAGACTAGTTGGGTAAGCCTTGTCAGAATTCTTATTAGAGCACACCCAACAGACTCCTCCCACTAATTCCTAAATTGATTGACCTTTATACTCTGCCAGAATAAACCCAATGGAATGCAGCTGAAAATATCCACATGTGGTGTCAGCACGAGATATTAGTTAAATAATGTCCTTGTCCTTGGAAATTGAATGAAAATTAAGACTTTCATGGAGTGACTTTCATGGGATAATAAGATGGGAATGCTTTATTACAAAACACAATAATATACATGTGGTGACAGAAGATTGCAAAACTGCTATTTAATTATAACTTCATGCCAGGGTAACGAACGTCTATCATTCATATTACGTTATATCATTATTAAATATTGTACTCCCGTGCACGCTTAGCTCATCATGATTCATATTTTATCGCACATGCTCAGTGTGTTTGGTTGCTTAGTGAGTTGCGGTTGCCGAGTCCTTTAAAGAGAGTGATTGTTTATTCTATCTGTGGGACGTTTGTCTCTGAGGAGAAAATGAGTGTGATCATATATATATTGCATTCTTTACAATGCATAGAAGACAAAAGTATTGGCTTGACTAAATGGCTTGACTATAAATGTTTGCCAGTGTAGATTTGTAGGATCCTTAACCTACTAGTATAATGAACACTAAATATGCAATTACAATACCATTCCCAATAATCAACTTCAAATTGTATTCTCTTGACATTTCGACTAGATGCTCTGGCCTTCATCAGGAATAATGAGAGCTAAGACTCACGTGAGCCTGCTATATACTGGTAGCTATAATATATCCACCACCTGCTACCGGCACATGTGTCCAGCACGTGAAACAGATGCAAAACAACAATAATAATAATAATAATAATAATAATAATAATAATAATAATAATAATAATAATAATAATAATAATAATAATAATAATAATAATAATAATAATAATAATAATAATAATAATAATAATAATAATAATAATAATAATAATAATAATAATATTAATAATAATAATAATAATAATAGTAACAATAACAATAATTATAATAACAATAACAATAACAATAATAACAATAATAATAATAATAATAATAATAATAAATATAATAATAATAATAATAATAATAATAATAATAATAATAATTAAATAAAACAAATATTACATAATAAATAAATAAATAAATAATAACATAAATAAATAACAATCATAATGATAAATATAATGATAAATATAATATATATATAATAATAATAAATAAACAAATTAAAGAAATAAACAAATTAAAGTATATTTTTAACAAATAAATAAATAAATAAATAATAAATAAACAATAAACAAACAAACAAATAAATAAGAGTAATTAAGGTGGTCGTGGCTTCAAGTTCAGTCTCTTCAGAGTAGTTACCCAGCAGCCAGGCAAGTCCATTCCACAGTCTCGATTGAACCGCTCACACTTTGATGCTAGGCTGATGTGCAATGCCTCCTTCACTAGCAGTTCCTTCTGTCTTCTGGCCTGGTCCAAGATTGTGGCTTCCTCCCACAAAATAGGATGTCCATTATCCCATGCATGTTCAGCAACTGCAGACTTCTCTTTAGCACACTTTCTACAGGCATCTTGATGTTCTTTCACTCTGGTCTCCAGTCTTCTGATGGTCTCCCCTATGTAGTACTTCCCACAGCTACAAGGGATGCGGTACACAACACATTCAGTGCATATTAGCATCCTTCACTTTGCTCAGTTGTGTCCTCAGAGTTCTTCCTGATCTGAAAACGACTTTGATGTTGAACTTCCTGCAGATCCTCCGATGTCTTCACTCATCCTTGCTGCATAAGGAATCACTACCATAGGATGCTTCCTTTTAGACCCCTGATTGCCTGTATCGATATACTTGTCTTCCTTTCTGCATTTAGATGTATCTGCAAACGAAAGGTAGATGAAGGCTTGCAGATAACTATTCTCTATATAAAGACCCTATTCAAATGATGTTAATCCATCCAAAGGTCCTCCTTCTCAGTCACTACCCTCCTGGCTCTATCATACAAGCTCTTCACCTCTCCTCTCCTGACATGGATAGGATGGTGTGATCTATAATCAAGGTACCTGTTGGTGTGTGTGGGTTTTCTGTAAACGGTTGCAGTTAGCCTTCCGTCTTCCTTCCTGTGTAGGTGGCGATCCAGAAAGGGCAACGATCCATCCACTTCAAGCTCCATGGTAAACTTTATGGATGGCCTGATGTCGTTCAGATGGACCAACAACTCCTGGTCACTTCCCTTCTTCACAATGCAGAAGTATAATCCACATCTCTTCCAAAACTTTGGTTCAGTGGGAGTTGTGAGTACCAATTCCTCAAAGAAGTCCATATAAAGGCTGGCTACCACTGCAGATACTGGAGAGCCCATTGCTACACCCTCTTTCTGCTTGTAGTATTTTTTGTAGTATTTTTCTTGATACCTGAAGTAGGTGGATTTCAGGCACAACTCCAACAGTTCAGAAATACTGTCAGAACCTAGTGTAGTCCTCTCACACAAGCTATCATCTTTTGTCAACATTTCAAAAATTACTTCCACAGCCTCATCAATGGGAACATTTGTAAAAAGAGAGGAAACATCAAAACTGCTCATCCTATGCCAAAATTCACCTTGAATACGCTTGATAAATTTCCCAGAATCCTTGACATATGTACTTGTATTTCCAGCTAGAACTTCCAGCTAGAAATTTGAAGTTGATTATATTATGTCAACTTCGAGTTCATTGAGAGTTTACTAAGTGTATACAATATTGGCCTTCATTATATTAACAGGTAAAGGATCGTCATTAATAGGTAAAGGATCATGTAAATGTTTGTGCTAGTTCTTGTTTCATCTCTTTTTAACTAGCCAAGCCTTTTTTTTTAATAATTGTCTGTTAATAATTGTCTGTTAAATGCAGCCAGCTACAAGATGTTACTCAGTGTAACTCTAGAATTAACCATTCACCATGTTTATTACTAAAGTGTATACAAATCTATGTTTTCATACATACATACAGACTCATGCATCATAAGTAGTTGCCTGGTTGTGTGGAGGTCTGTGCTTTGCCACAAGAGTAAGCTTCTGAGGACACTATTCCTGGTTGTGTTGAAGGTCTGTGCTGTTAACTATTGCCACAAGAGTAAGCTTCTGAGGACACTATTCCTGGTTGTGTGGAGGTCTGTGCTGTTAACTATTGCCACAAGAGTAAGCTTCTGAGGACACTATTCCTGGTTGTGTGGAGGTCTGTGCTGTTAACTATTGCCACAAGAGTAAGCTTCTGAGGACACTATTCCTGGTTGTGTTGGAGGTCTGTGTGTTAACTATTGCCACAAGAGTAAGCTTCTGAGGACACTATTCCTGGTTGTGTTTGAGGTCTGTGGTGTTAACTATTGCCATAAGAGTAAACTTCTGAGGACACCGGTTGTGTGGAGGTCTGTGCTGCTAACTATTGCCACAAGAGTAAGCTTCTGAGGACACTATTCCTGGTTGTGTTGGAAGTCTGTGTAACTATTGCCACAAGAGTAAACTTCGGAGGAAGCCAACTCATCACTTCCTTGTAAAAGGGCAGCTGCTTGCTGACTTAGCTCAGCTAGACTAGATATTGCACATACACAAGCATGTGTTTATTGTATGGATGATCTTTTACCTATTTTTGGGTGTTTGATTAGTTTAGTGTAAAATTATAGAGATGTAAGTATATTGTGTGCAAGTTATGTGAGGGGCAACTTGTAGATAGGTAGATACACAAAGTGACAAATACACAAGTGGATCCATGATGACCAGATCTAATGATTTGCTCCATGACCAGATCTAATGATTTGCTAGCAGATGTTCTGGCTGCCAGTTTATGGGGGAGTGGGGAGGGGAGGGGGAGGGGAGGGGAATCATTCTTTAGGATTCTCAGAAGCTGCCAAAGTGAGTTTTAGCTGAAATATAAACTTTTGGGGGGGGGGGATAGGGGGAGATTAAATGGGGAATGCCTCCACACTCCCAAGTACGTAAATGGTCTTTGTGGTAATGATGAGACCCCTTCAGCAGGATGGTGCCTAGCAAAGACAGCTAGTCCAATCGATCTTCCGGTAGGTGCTCTAATCAATCCTGAGGTGTTGAGGGCACACCCTGTGTTTTTAAGGGGAGGGCAAAGACTGTACATTAACAACGAGACATCACTCAGCAAGATGGCGCCTAGCAAAGACTGTATGTAACACCAGTGAGACCCCATCCAGCAAGATGGCGCCTAGCAAAGACTGTATGTAACACCAGTGAGACCTCACTCAGCAAGATGGCACCTAGCAAAGACTCTAGTAACACCATTGAGACCCCATGATGAAGTATTGAACAAGTAGTGTTCCAATATTGCACTAACTCGTATAAGCTGACTGCTTAGCTGGCCTCTATATAAGCACCTAATGTTGGTGTAGCCCTAGAAGTAATTTAAAATAAACTTATACACAGCTTGTGTGTAAGAGTTAATTCTTTTCCTGCTTGTAAGTTAGTATTCCTTCCATCGCTGGGGACCAGGCTGTCTTGTAGGGAGGTGGGATGTCAACGGTCGACACTCTCCAAGCTCCTCTCCGCAACAGTTCAACTATTTCACTCCACAGTTAGCCTGGCAGATAGACATGGCAACCCTTGCGTACAGGAAACTGATTACATCTGTGCGTGGACATTGCTTGTTGAGCGCCTGCTCGGAGTCAAGTGCCCATGGCTCCTAAGTGATTCCCTAAGCGTGCACCATGTTTAGCAAGCCATTTTTACGGTGTATATGTGTCCAGACTATTCCCTATGCCTTCCTTGATCCTGTACTTCTCTAGATCAACTCTGCACTGGATGTCAGCTGCTCTGCGCATAGCACACTCCAGAAACTGAAAGGCGCTGAGGCCTCTCGCAAGCAGCGGCAGGAGTGCGGCAGGTTGCTCCTGCTGGACCTCACTGATGGCAGAGCTGGTGTGAGGGGCATGGAGTACACACACTTGCAGCAGCTGGACTCCCACGTGAAGCCTGGGGCCAAGGTATTGCCGGGAGTCTGAATGTATGCACATAGTCATATGACATAGAACAACGTGTGTGTGTGTGCGTGCATGCGTGCGTGCATGCATGTGTCTTTGTGTGCATGCATGTGTGTGTGCATGTGTGCATTCATGTGTGTGTGTGCATGCGTGTGTGCATGTGTGTGTGTGTGCATGCATGTGTGTGCATGTTTGTGCATTCATGTGTGTGCGTCTGTGTGTGTGCATGCATGTGTGTGCATGTTTGCATTCATGTGTGTGTGTATGCGTCTGTGTGTATGAGTCTGTGTGTGCATGCATGTGCGCGCATGTGTGTGTGCATGTGTATGCGTGTGTGCATGCATGTGTGTGCATTCATGTGTGTGTGCATGTTTGCATTCATGCGTGTGTGTGCATGCATGTGTGTGCATGTTTGCATTCATGTGGGTGTATGCGTGTGTGTGTGCATGCATGTGTCTGTGTGCATGCATGTGAGTGCATGCATTGTTTGCATGCATGGGTGTGTGCATGCATGTGTGTGCATGTTTGCATTTATGTGTGTGTGTGTATGCATGTGTGTGTGTGTGCATGTATGTGTGTGCATGCGCGTGTGTGTGTGCATTCATTGTGTGCATGTGGTGTGTGTGTGTGTGCGTGTGTGTGTGCATGCGTATAACTCAACTCTGTGTTGCCTTTAGGGACTAAGAAAGATCTTAAGCCCCAAAACTTGTTTTTTTAACGTTCCTGATGATAGCACACAAAAACGGCAACATGGCAACATACTGTAACTACGCCAGCTACATACTGTATGTACATATGTTAGAGCTCACTGCAGTGGCTGAAATTCCGAATGTCAAAATTGACAAAGGACATAGTCATCGTAAGGATTGTACTGTAGGTAGCCTTTATAGATAAGGCGCATAAGCTCTGCTTCATGGGGAGTCCAGGTCCTGTTTTGTGGGTAGCCTAGTGGTTCCTGTTTCATGTGGAGACCAGCAACTGGGTACACCTAGGCTCTACTTCATGGGCAACTAAGGTCCAGAAACTGGGTACGTAGGCTCTGCTTCTTGGGGAGCCCAGCAACTGGGTACCTACATACATGTAGGCTCTACGTCATGGGCAACCAAAAAAACTGGATGTACCTACTGTAGGCCCAGAAAATGGGTATTTAGGGCCTGCTTCATGGGGAGCCCTGGTATGTTTACCTAGGCTCTGCTTCATGGGGAGCCCTGGTATGTTTACCTAGGCTCTGCTTCATGGGGAGCCCTGGTATGTTTACCTGTAGGCTCTGCTTCATGGGGAGCCCTGGTATGTTTACCTAGGCTCTGCTTCATGGAAAGTCAAGCAACTGGGTACCTAGGACATTAGCAACTGGTTGGGGGCGGCTACTGGATGTCTAGGCTCTGCTTCATGATAGCCCAGCTACTGAGCACCTTCCAGAATTGTGGGTTAGTGTGGTTGTCCAATGGTATGCTCCGAATCAGCGGTTGTTGTCAGATTGAAGTAGACCTTGCTAGAACCACCAACACCTCCCCCATCATGAGACCTTGCTGGAACCACCAGTACCTCCGCCACCATGAGATCTTGCTGGGAACCACCACCTCCCCCACGAGAAAACCTTCCCCCAAAGCACATCGTTCCCCTGCCTCCCAAACCGTCCCTGCACTGGGTGGCTTGGCCTGCCATGTTTGTTTTTAACTGGCGCAAGATCTCTAAGTTGTTCGTAATCAAAGGGAGAAGTGGCAGGGGTGGGGAGGCTGGCGGGGGGTGGGGAGGCTGGCGGGGGGTGGGGAGGCTGGTCAGATGACACGAGCCTTTGCTTGCTATCCTTTTTTAAGCGCTTCATCACATGACCTAGTTTGGGTACATCAGGTTTTCCATCCCGAGAGCTGCATGTAATTTGGCACGGCAGGTGTTGGCTAAGTAGATGTAGCTGTTGGCGATGCTCCCAGGGAGCTGATCTGGAGGTGGCCCTGCTAAAAAAGCTTTTAAGAGCTCTTCCACCACCAGATGAGAACTTATGCGCCTCAAACTTATTGCAAATAGCCTGGAAGCCTCGTGACCCAGACTTGTAGCTAGTGGCTCCTCCCCCCTTCCTCCTCTCCCTCCCCCCTTCCCTCTTCCCCTCTCCCATTCCCCTGTCCCTCTCCCTTCCCTTTTCCTCCCCCCCCTCCCCCCCCCCCCCCCCCCCCCCACCACCCCTGATTGAGGTAACTGTCATTGGAAAAACAATCCACAATAGTTGTCTAGGGTAGCACTTGTGTAGACTAGAGGGTGGGGAATGAGCAGGTGTTAACAACAGATGCTTAGAAAATATCATTCATGAAGAAGGTCACACCCACCATAACTGGACCAAAGCTCAGTTCAATGTCTCCTGCCTGGACACCCACTCCCTCTGTGTGTACTATGGCAGACTGTGTACGCACAGGACCATGCCCCACACTATCAACCACCATCACCTGGTGTACGTCTTGGACATGTATGCCCTCCCCGGTGCATCTCTCACTCCCATACCCTCCCCGGTGCATCTCTCACTCCCATACCCTCCCCGGTGCATCTCTCACTCCCATACCCTCCCCGGTGCATCTCTCACTCCCATACCCTCCCCGGTGCATCTCTCACTCCCATACCCTCCCCGGTGCATCTCTCACTCCCATACCCTCCCCGGTGCATCTCTCACTCCCATACCCTCCCCGGTGCATCTCTCACTCCCATACCCTCCCCGGTGCATCTCTCACTTCCATATAATTCATAATGCCCAAAGACTTCCACAGATGCTGTAGTTGGTGTTTGCTTGCTCTGGAGTTGTCGTGGCTAAAGTTAGTCT